>BEXV01000756.1:81690-109802 GCA_003118195.1 Hemicentrotus pulcherrimus | reverse complement strand
ATCATCATCATTCCATAAGAGATGAGAGGAAAATTCTTTCTTGCTCCCGTATTTTGGACTAGAGATTGACATAAATTAGGCCTAATTTACGGCCATGGTTGGCTAGCCCATAAGAGTGTGTCAAACAAGCTCGACTGATCAGCAAACAGCGCATCGCTCCGGACTGCTTGTTCTTCAAGCGCCCCTATTTGCATCTGTTCAGCATGATTTGAAATCCCAACCCCCTCCATTTTGCAATCTCTCATGACTTTTGTAACCGTCCAAAATATTCATCTTCCAATACATGTAACAAAGAGAAAAATGATCGAGGATGATAACACACAGAAGATAATCATTGTTTAACATAATTCTTGACAATATTGAAGGTCATCGTATGTCATTGTTTTGTTAACGCTTGAGACAAAAGCGAAACGGACATTATCCGTTGAAAAGTTTCATAAATGGACGATATTGTTAATTTCGAAAGTGACTTGGAAAAATAGCTCTTTTAAGGATACTCATCAGTTGATTTGTGTAATCATTGCTTAATTTCTGTTGAGTGTCATTATAATAAAGTGAGCATAGGAATAGTCACCAAAGCTGTTGTTTGGATTTCTAACCTCAACAAATCATGGAACAATTCAATACGCAATTTCTTTTACCACAACAGTTTGGCACAAGGCGGCTAAGGAAAGGTAAGCAAAGTCATAACCACAGCGTAAACAAAAGAAAGAGAAAAATGTGCGCCCGATGGGCACTTTTATCCAACATTTGAGCATTTTTATGGTCAACAAATTTTAGCGAAGAAGTCCCGGTGAAAATGGTGGTCGAAAACCTAGGTTCCTTTTTAAAACCAAAATCTACCCGGCATTTATAAAAGTGCACTGTCAATTTATAAGGGAAATTCTTCAATATCCCTATTTATGTCGTCGCCTCTCACATTTCTGGCATGTAAACATGACATTAATTTAGAAAAAAAAATACATCTAGATATTTTTACATGTGACCCTTTCCTATTTATCAGTAAAACCTTATTTTGTATTATTATTATTATTATTTTGAATGAAATACGTGCTGATTGTTAACGGACTTTAATATTGAGGTAGTCTGATTTCAGTCGCTAAGATGTGATAATTAAAACTGGAAAGTCATAATGATAACATTTGTATGCATTAATATATTTCAAGACAACCGGTTTATAGGTTTATGTTCACGAGAATCAATATGTTACTTCTTGCTTTTGCAAACATACAAAAGCGTTTACTATCAGTTAGGGGAAATTTAATTCAGAACCGGTAAAATTTGACACTACGGGGAGAGATGTAAGCCTCTCATGTTGTACAATTATGGTCATATGCCCATGGGGGCATGTTGTGTGTAAATATGAAAAATGACCAATTGTCAATATCTCGTTATGACTTTATTAAGTCAATGATTGAGTCGATGATCGATTGATACATGAAATAAATCAAAGTGAATAATGATAGAACAAAATACGCAATGATATTTCTTTTACTCTCTTGAAATGTTCAAATGCTCAATGTGGACCTCTTTCCATCTTTCAGATTGTTCCATCAGGTTCGTAAAATCTATCTAGAAGAAAATGAATTTGTTGAATTTGTTATGAATCACAAAAAGACAAAGTAACAAACAAAACCGCTGAATTATTCACAAGATGATTGTATTGCCGCATTTGATGGTAGTATTTGTTGAGTATTCAACGTCTATCTATAGCAATTTGAGCATCCGTAATGATATAAAAAGCTCAGTTAGCATCGCCAGGATCAAAATAGCATTTTCTTATTAAATATGAAGCACAGAAGCTACTGTTTTATTCATACCCAAAGCTCTATACATTGTTACTAATAGCCCAGGACGGTACTTTGTCATCACTTGGTTGTTGCGATGGCAACTTTGCTATTCTCCTTTCTCCCTCTGCCATGTAATAGTTGTTACATAATTCATGTGCAATTACACTCAACATCACCGCTAAATAGGAGATATAAAACGAATACCAGTTCCCTCTTCCCTTCTCCTCTTCCTCTCCCTCCTCCCTCTTTCTGCATCCTTCTCTCTCTTCTCTCTCGTCTTCTTTGTTCGTTTCTCTCTTGTTATGAATCTCTCTATCTTATCTCTTTTTCTCCCCATCTCCCTCTCCTGAGGAGAGAGACGAGGATAGGGGGACATATGAAGAGATAGGGATGAAGAGGGAAAGATACCGAGAAAGAGAGACAGAGAGAGAGAGAGAGAGAGGGGGGGGAGAGAGAGAGGGAGAGAGAGATACAGAGAAAGGAGACGATAAAGAAAAAAGGAATATGAGAAAGTAAAATAGAAGAGAAGAGAAGAAGGAGAGAGAGAGAGAGAGATGAGAAGGGAGGCATGTAGAATGATAAATATGGGAAAGAAATGGAAGATATGGAGAGAGAAAGTGTGGGGGTGGGGGGGGGGGATGAGAAGTAACATTGGAAAATGAGGAGTAGAAGAGGGAGGATACACTCGTGTCATCTTGACAACATCACCCAAGAAAGAAGACTTGCTCGCTAGTAAGAGATCATCATCAACGGACGACCGTTTCATATAGCCGACATGCATCGACAACAGACGACAGAAAATTATGTCGAGGAGGGAAACAGTAGGCGGGCCGAGCTGAGGGCAGTAGGTGTTTGCTCCTAGCTATTGCTAAAATATTGATCACAAAATTGGATTAAATTGTCCGGGGAAGACTTATCGCAAAATAGACAAAGTTGTCGGGACGTCAGCCAGCCAATGTATCTATAAATATTTAATCAATTAATTAGCAAATGAGCCACGATTCCACCCCGCTATTTCAGTGAGGAATTTTTTTTTTACTGTCGTTTTACAGTCAGTCTACCCGAGTATATATAGTCACCGTCGGCAAATTTGTCTTTATCGGACATTTTGCTTGTTGTGCATTCATAGTTTTAGAGGAAAAGGGGCCTTTAACGACTGACCTGACATATATTTCAACAGTAACCTATTTTATCGCTGAATCAATGATGATTAAATTGGTTTTCTTTAGTAGTATATTAGGAATTTTAACGTTGATGAATTTGGATCAGGATGGATTTTAAATTCCGTTTAAGTTAATGAGTCTTCTCTTTCTATAATTAACACGAAGTGGAGAATTATCAGCGAATAGGAAAATGAACGGAGTTCTCGCCCCCTTTTTCCTCCAGAAGTGCCCATCAGGAATTAAAAATAGATATAAAATGAAAAAATACTATACAGCAAGATTAAAGGTGCTTTTTAACATGTCTTTGCTCATTGTTAGAAACATGAATCTCAAACAAAAAAAAAGAAATTTGCAGACAAATTTGAAATTTTCCCTTAAGTTCATTGAGAGCATGTTCACACTAAAAAAAGAAATACGCAAGGAGAAAACTATCTGTTGAAACACATGCTTATTTTTATATATTTTTTGGTATAATTTTTCAAACCTTCTTTCACACTTTGAATTAGATAATGGAAAATACAACGACTTCCACTACAACTAAATAATATGAAATTGTGCCTTTAACATTTCAAATATAACATGGAATAGTTATTGGTACGAAAGAAATATAAAGAGGTGCCAAAATATTTCGATAATCCCACTTCATCTGATAAAATCAATTTATTCTCAAGGATAAATAAAAAATAAGCTTCAAATATAACACTGGATGTCAAAGCTTAATGAAAAAAAATAAGATTCATCTAACTCTTTTATTGCATATGTGTTGTTGTCACTGTTATTCCATTTGTTGTTGTTCTGATAGTCGATGTTATTCCAAAGATGAAAACAGCGACGCGGAGAATCTTGATCACTTTATTTCGAACACTAAAAAACTATGTTTTTTTTTTTGGTGATCAAACTCTTTCATATTGGACTCTACGAAAACAGATTTACGGTTTCATTCTGGGCCATTGTTTGCCCTTTCTCCTATAACATTTCCCCCCACAAAGGAGGTAATTTGTTCTATTCTACAAACCTTGAAAAGCACGGAGATAAATCAATGAAAACTGTCAAAACTGGGAGGGAAAGAAAACGCTTGGAACAAAAACGAAAATTGAGGGATGAAAAGAAAAGAAACAGAAAAAGATATAAACACACAGTGTTTATCCCACAACTGGATTTCAATTAAGCGTTCACAAAGGTTTTTTTTAGGGAAATCAAAAGAAAAGTCAAGTTTTGTGATTGTAATAAGACCTGACAGCTTCTCTTGTCATTTATCAAACGCACAATGCCCTTTACTCTCGGTCTAATACGCTGACTTAGATTTATGAAACGTTCCTTTTTTTTGAACGCCACAAAAGGATTGATTTTTTCATCCACTACGTTGTAAATTTTGTTGCGATTAGTTAGAAATACAGTTCACATGTTTTTAAGTAACAGAATGATTGCCTTATGTAAGGAAAAACTATATAATACATTAAAACGATATAAATATATACCAGTAGCTGATGAAAGGGTGGTTGAAGGCGAACAAGATGAATCCATAAATAGGCATTAATATTTTGTTAATTCATATTTTATAAGCATTTGTATGGGACGTCATGACATGATGTAGAAAATGACAATAAAATCTAACGTTTTAAGAAGAAAAAATAGAACAACACAGGCCTATTTAAGATAAATTCCATAATTTGTGGTCTATAGAAGTGAACGAATATTACTTCTATATTGCTTCAAGAATATTTCTTGAATTTAATTTAATTTATTGACCATATATGCATATAAAAGCAAAACATACAATAGAAAATAGAATTCATAAAACATGCAAAATACAAAGCAAATATATGATCAGGACCACAATGAAGCAAATTTTCTGATAAATACAAAAATTAAAAAAAAATTGAGTTAAATATAATTCAGTCACCATACCCTCATATGCACAAACATACATGCACATACATACCTACATGAATACTGTATTAATACAAACTTTCGAAAAGGAATTTTCGACAAAGCTTTTTAAAACAGGATAAAGTTAAACTTGATTTTATAAAAGTGGGTAATTGGTTCCATTTCTTCACGCAAGTGAAGTAAAAAATGATACTGTAAGATGATTCTGCATTTAGACTACAACGGCTGTAACTTAAAACAAGGTTTTCTTTGCACAAACTAAATGTTTATTCTTCCTTTATTGTTATACAAGTCCAATGATACATTTTGCATTATGTGATCGAATCGGTGTATTTTGAAAAGTACATTTAATGCGATTTCTCTATCTCATCTGTACTCTCTCTCTCCATTTCTCTTTCTTATTTAACCCCTCTCCACCTCCCCCTCTCTCCCTCCCTCACATTTTCATAGTCTTTCTAACTCTCTCTTCTTTTCTCCTCCCTCTCTCTCACTCTCTCTGCCTCTCTCTCACACAAACTCTCAACACCCTCTCTAAAATCCAACCAACCGTTATAAATTTGAGCCTCCAATAAACTATTGCTCATCATTATAACATATCTTATTCCATCCTCTCACAATCTCACTTCTTTTGTTCTCTATCAATATTTTTCCAGTATTTTACCCTATCTCTTCATCATTCTCCCCATTTCTATATTGTATTTCCTTCCCAATCTCTCTCTGTGAACATCCTCTCTATACCAGCTGCGCCCGTGCTCCACTAGGTCATTCCAACTCCTGTTGTTTCCAATTTCCTCTTTGTCATCTGGAAATTATCTTTGTCTTTAGAATACCCAACAAAGACACTTTCCCAAAGCGGAAATTCCTACCCTACATATTCATACTGCTCGGTCTTCAAATCGTTAGGCTATAAACACCTTTCGTATTGAACTTCTACTGCAGAAAAGAGGCCATGGAATTTTGCGAAGCTAATCGCAATGGTTTCTCCTTTCATCTCAAATATCTACACGATAAAAAAAAATACTGAGAAAATGGCTAGAATACGAACTGAAAACGGAGAGAGAGGAGGAATAAATATGGATGATTTAGCAGTCAAGTCACAACTACTCGACATACTTCCACCCATTTCGCTTGTCACTCGTTTACACGTAGCTCCGAGGCGTCCGATGATGGATAACACTGTCTTGCGTGAAACAGCAATCTCCTTCGGGCCTCAGCGAAATGATGTACACTTATATGCATTTTGTCTCTTCATAAAAGAGGGTTTTATGTGGAAAGAGATGCAGAGAGAGAGAGAGAGAGAGAGAGTAAAATGAGTAAAAGAGAGAATAAGTGGGATGGAGGGAGAAAAAAGGCCAACTTTTCGTCGGGTGGAATTGGATTTCGACTATTGATGAACCATCTTTCGTGTCTTTTTTGACACTTCGCTGGAAGGCATACATGATACAGACCGCGTATGAACGGTTAAAGTTAGCAGAAGGATTCCGTAGAGAATCCCATGTCATCCTTTGTAATGCCGTTTTAGCTCTCCGACTTTCGAGCAATGGTCATTTATTTTCGGCGCTTGTGTGGCATTCGAAATGTAGGATTTCGAGGGAATTGGTTCAGTCTCAGACGAAAAGAATAATTAATATTGAATCACAATCATGACAATTCTGGCCTATTATTTATTTCTTTAATAGGTGAACCTAATTTGATCGAACTTTCACCAATATTCTTCCAACAGCTATATCAAATACTTGCCGTAGCTCTTTTATATCAATTGTTATCAAATTTATATTGATTATACATTAATCGTGTAATTTAATTGTCACTTGTATATACCAGAAATGTACTGTATTGAAAAGAACTGTATCGATGTCAAATGAATGCATATGAAAATGTTTGTTTGAAAAAGGGATATAGAAATTAATAAAAGAAAATAAATCAAGTTGTTAGCCTGTATGTTCAAGTTGAAATACATCATTAACTGAGAATGCGTTAGTATCAAATCCAAAATAAATTTGAGTGAGGTAAGAAGACAGGAAAGACAAAAAAATCACTAATTTGGTTTGATTTGCCAACAACATGCCCTTGAGATATTTTATTTCAATATTCACTGATATCTATTTTTTGAGAATAAAAGAGATCAAATTATTTGATCCGTGATAATAACAATTTGTAAGTATATATGATTAATTAAATAAACATATTGGAAGCGATCTGTGTTTGTTTAGGTAATGCCCTTATTCAAACACAAAGATGGTTGGTATCTCACTTCACTACATGGATAATGATGAACGCAATTCTGAACATGAACGTATCTTAATTCAAAATTTAAACAAATTGATACAGTCGCAAACATTTCATAATTGAATAGATATAGATAATCACTGAAACAAGAAGCAGGAGCGGACGAAAAAAGGGCTCCCAAAGTTCAGATAAATCCCCAAAATCCTCTGTAATCGGATAAATATGTCAACAGATGGGCGCGAAAAAATATCCATAAATTTCGACTGGCCCGATCGTCTGTTCGAACAGCGATTCCCGTGCGGCAAAAAAGAAAGAAAGAAAAAAAAAAAAACTCGCATTTCTTTCTCCCTTTCTCCCCCTCGCTCATTTTCTGCTAAATCATGGAAATTAAGGAACAAAAGGGACGGACAGTCGGTGGCTCTAGATAGCTCATCGACAGGAAATTACCCTAACGGTTTCGGGATAGAAACGACACATGTGATGAGACCACAACATGGCGAATATTATCTCTTGAATTTTAAGAAATGCTTTTATTTGCCCCTCATCATCACTATTGTTGTGTAATTTGGGGTGAAATCGCAACAGACGGACGCACATCTGACTATCATTGCAATTATTCCATTTTCCCTCTGACTCCCTGACTTGTTTGTTGCAAAGAGCAATTGTATACTATTGTCCCGTCGTAAGCCGCTGATACGTTTGGCTACAAAGAATATATACGGAGAACAGATTTTTTGTTAATCATGGAAGGATTATTGAAATATGAATATATTAGTAATTCATGAACGATGTCTTTGACAAAATAATGTGAAAATGGTATTGAGTTGAAAGAAAAAGGGTCAAGTCTTTCTTTTTCAGCATTACCAAGAAAAATATAAATAATTTGAAGGAAGAAATAGAAAAAAAGACAATAAGGGGAGGAAAAACAGCAACGAAGGACTTAGGAAACGAGAAAAAAGAAAGAAAGAAAGAAATTGCAGAGGAATGAAAAACGAAAGGAAAGATGAATATCTATGAGCAATACACGAAAAGCAGGGATGGAATATACACCAACTACAGGGGGGAAATTGATGAGGATTAAGAGGAGAAGTTTAAGTAGAAGAAGAAAAAGAAGAAGACGGAGGAGAAAAAGAAGTTAAAGAATAATAATGATCATAATAAGAAAGAAGAGGAAGCTGGAAGGAAGGAAAAAAAGTGAAGAAAAACAGAAGGTTATTGAGCCTTTGTTCTTTGATTGCAATGACTTAAGATAAACATCTAATGTTCGAAAGGGATAACAACGCCAGGGACCAAATCCTCGATGTTTTACGTACACGCCACCGGCATATCAGAATATCAATGAAGAGTTCCATTTCATAAACCTTCTAATTAAGTGAAGAAATCTAAAGTAAATTAGCTGTCACTAAAACATGAATGGATTCTCTTGCTGGATTATGTTGTCATTTTCCCATTGTAATAATACAGCAGGGAATCGCTTCACTACGTCGGCACTTTGCAGTGCTCAAAGACACAATATTGGAAAAAAAAAGTGGCCTAATCGCTTGTCGGCTTTTCACACCGCTTAATAACCATTTACACCTTGTAATTCTGCAAAGGAGAATGAATCAAGTTGAAAAGAGATATTAAAAATACATGCTGACTTCAAACGATCTCGTTTGTGTGAAATATATGAATGATTATTAATAACATCGGTGTACTAGGCCTATAACTAGATAATGCAGGCAATAGTAATTTATATAAACACCTTATAATCATAACATACTGCCTAGCATTGAGAAATGAGCAACGCATATCCAGATATTATCATGATCATAGATTGCTTTTTGTCCTGCAAAGTTTTTTTGGGCTAGGCAGTGACAATGAAAAGGGGAATCTCTACAATGGGAATTAGCATTTAGATACGGCTCTTTGAATTTTGAATAAATTACAGCGTAAGTCGAAAGCGGCGTTGTGTAGGAAAATAGGAAAATTGATATATTTACAGAAAAGGTTTGGATGACAGGACGACATCTACTGAGTGCGGCCTTTCTTTAGCATCAACAAAAATAAAATTGTAGCCGGTCCGGACGAAAAAAATATCTAGGCCTATGATGGCCTTTTTTAGGGGGGGGGGGTGATTCGGAATATCCCCATCCTCTATCTAACGCATAGTAATTTTTTCGGTTATTATAGATGCATAATCTTATGGTAAGAGATGCAAAATATTACTCACTTTTCTTTTTCTCATTTCTGTCTTTGTATTTCCATTTCTCTTAATGTGACGATATATGCGTGTGCATGTGTTTGTGCGCGTGTGTTTGTGTGTGTGTGTGTGTGTGTGTGTGTGTGTATGTAGTAAGTGCCACAAGATTGCATTCATGGAAATGCTGACTATACAAAGCTTATCGCTTACACCACAAATGAATTAAAGGATATATCAAACAAAATTCATACAAAATATTATTGCAATTCTTTTTACTTCCTCTTTTTAAAGTGTTATTTTTTTTTTGTAGACTCTAACTCTCAAGTGAAGAAACATTCGATATATCTCCATAATTTATGTCTGTCTGCCCCATTCCCGTCCCCCCTTTCTCTCACTCTCTATCTCTAATCCTCACAGTGCTCACATTGACATTTGTGCATGTCTATTATATATCTTTTGTGTTCTTTACTTTGATTACCGTCAATTTAAATCTTTTCTCACTCAGCGCTTTGATCCAATATATTTTTATGACACCCGTCCTCGTCTTTGTTTTAAAATAAAATCTGGACCTTCTTTTTTCCCCATCGCTCATCTCTCATCGGGCACTGTCACAATTCATTAGGAGCTAGAAATAATATGCATTGATAGCGAGCAATGTATAGTTGTGGAGCGCTAACCGCTGACTCAGCGGGATGGTGGTGGCACGCCGGGCCTGAGACAGTGGCCGCGGATTCTATTACCACTCCGTACAAACATCGAGCGCTTGGAGACTTGATACGCATTTTGAAGGAGAGAGGAGAAGGAAAAAAAAGAAAAAGAAAAAAAAAAAAACGCGCGGACGGACGTAAATGGATTTAACAGCCCGCGAACAACCTGTTTCGCTGTCGGTAACCCCACTCCGCAGCGTGTCTCGGCGTATCAAACTTGTACGTCGTTATAAGCCAATTATGCCCCCATTAGCCACTCTTTATCCCTTTTCGTCCCCGTTATTTCTTTCTTTTTTGTCCCCCTCACTTTCGGAGTATCTCTGTTGATTGATACCCCCTAGCCCAGGGCCTGATTTGCTTTGTCAAGCGAGGAAACATAAGAAATACATATTTCGGACGACAGTTACTTTTTACCAAGAAACAAAACGCGAATCAGAGCGATGACTTATCTCTCAAAAATAAACGATACACTCATCCACAGTCTCACTAATTTTTATCTCTTACTTTTAGCCCTGGTTCCCTCTTTTTCTTTCCTTTAGTAGCTTAGGTGATGAAAACAGTTATCATCTCTAGAATAAAGATGGGGGAGAGAAATAGATGTCCCCATTGGGGTTTAAGCTGCTACATCTGTTCCGTATTAAGCATCGAATATATCCATGTATGGCGTTGATTAAAACCCGACCCAACTTTCGCAAAATTGTGCAATAATTAGAGTTGTCAACGCCCAATGCGCTTACAGTCATGTACGTGGAAACGAAGCCGCCATAAAAGTAATAATTACCTTTATGGCGTGGTGTAAATATAAAAGAGCAAAGAAAGTTCGCTATGTTTTCTAATTCCTAATTCGCTTTGTTTTGTTTTGTTTTTTTCTCGAAAAAGCATTCACTCTACGTAAACTATATAGTCAGTATTTATTGTAACTTTTTGTATTGGTATATATTGTTATTTTTTGTGGGGGGGGGGNGGGGGGGTGTTTTAAATGTTTGTTGGACGAAGTTGGTTACAATGCTCTCTTTTATTAAACTTTGGCACCATTGTTGTATGATGTACATGTAACAACAATCAATGTTAGTTATATTAAGAGTAGATTGTAACTTTTCCAAAATATAATCGCGATATATATATTGCGAAAAATGAATATCAAAACATCTTTGCTTGTTGAATTGTTGATCACTATGATTCGTGGCTATAATAGTGCAACTTAAGCACATAGACGATGTCTCAGTGGTATAACGATGGTTCTGTAAACATGAGGTCCCCGGTTCGAATTTACCAAGTCGGTGCACTGGTTATTATTGGTAAGGCATTGATTTTCATTAACAAGTCCCTCGGAGAGGACTTAAAGCCGTCGGTCCACTGCTTACTCAACTTCAAGCATTATACTCGCACATTGTTCTTAGCACTCGTATGTATCTGAATCTAAATAAGAAAACAATACGGCTCAACGCTCCTAGTGGAGCAAAAAGAGTCGGACTAGGAAAACATGAAATCAATCAATCAATCAATCGATCGATTGACAATGTTTACATGTCGCTAACTTAAGAATTCGACTTAAAACAAACGAGTCCGGCCTCTCTATCATGAACCATTAACTTAGATTTTTCCTTTCTATCAAAAATTACCCCTAATTGTAATTGGTTGTGAATCGAATAATTACCAACGAACGTGCTCAAATCAACAATGGGGACTTTTAGATTCGCACGAAGGCAACGGGGACTGCTACGGTCGACGTCCTTTTAATGCACTGCTTTGAATGGACGTCACACGTATCAGTCCACGCAAATCTAAAAGTCCCTAATGTTATGCATTTAACGAGCGAAATAATGAAACACGTATGTTTGAACATTGCCATGCCATGGTTGACTTGATACAAAATATTGTCCTTGCATTATACCAAAGAAACATGACATTATGTCTAACTAAAGAGATGGTGTCATGGATTGTTGTGGTATATATATTTTCATATTTGCCTCACTAATTTTCAGGATTACTTCATGTTTAACATTTAGCTGTTTGTATTTCATTCTATATACAGGATATCTCCATATCCTATTCTATCCTCTCTCTGTCTCACTGTCTGTACGTCTGTCTTTCATCCACCTGCCTTTGTCTCCCTTTGTCAGTGCCCCCATTTTCTTTGTCTAAGGTTAAAATACATAAACATCTCTATCCACATAATTACATTTCATTTTCTCTCTTTTCTCTCTTTCTCTTTCTCGTTTTTCGATCGTCTTTTTTCCGATCCTTGTCCCTGTTTTTCTCAATCGATATTTTTTATGTCCCTCTTTCGATCAAACCTCGCATCTCTTTTATCTGTATCTCTCCATCCTCTTCAAAGTCCCGCTGAACTTTCATCCATTATTCCGGATTCTGTGTTTTCTTTCTCTCAACTTCTTGGCCTTGTCATCACCAACTGACATCAAACGAAAAACTTCTTTGCCGTCCTTTGTATTTTTGAAAAGACTACAAATGTCTTTCACAAAATCACATTTTCCTTCAGTAATCATCATTAGCCCTGAATACGCCATTTGATCTGCAGATCCAACTGGCAGCAAGTTTGCTGGAATAAAAGCTCTCTTTTCTTCGCTTATCCCATTTTGCTGTCTCTTTCTATCTCTCTGTCTGAGCCTGAGCCCTCCTCTCCCTTCTCTCTCTCTTTCTCTCTCTCTCCCCCTCTCTCTCCCACTATTTCGCTCTGTCTCTCTCCCATTCACTCTCTTGCTCTTACTCCCCATCCCATTTTCATTTTCCACAGCTTTTCCTCTGTCTCTCTTTCTTTTTCTATCTTTCTCTGTTTTTGCTTTCTCTCTATATCCCCCTCTCTCCCCATTCTATCTGATTAAATATTCGCACATTCAAGTTACAGCTATAACGCTTTTTCCCCACATCCATTCATTTCTCTTTCTTTATCTCTCCTCCCCCTCTCACTCTCTCTCTCTCTCTCTCTGTCTCCAACTCTATTTCTCTCTTACTCCCTCATCATGCTCATTTTCAACCCTTTCTCCTTCATCTCTTGTTTTGCCTCTTTTTTTTTTTCTTGCTCTCCTTCCCCTTTTCACTCACTGCAACCTCTTTCTGTTCTTTCTTTCTCCCTTTTCTCTTTCTCTCACTATATGAATCATATTTGCCCTATTCTCTATTACTCTCTATCTGTACCTCAGCTCTTCCCCCTTTCCCTTTCTCTCCCTCTAAACCCTCTCGCTCTCCAACACCACCTCGACCTGGCGAAATTGCATTTCTTATGAGTCTCGAAATGCTGCATTTTTATAAATTACGCAGCGAGCAAGTCGCGTCTATTAGCTGAATATATTGGACGTAAAATATGAGTGTGGGAAGAACGGGGTTTACCAATCGCATCGAGGAAGGAGATGTACAAAATAAATAATTTTTTTCGAGCGAGTTCCGTTGGGGAGCCATTAGGCCGAGTCTTTAGGGGGCGATAAATCGAAACGTAATAAACCTCCGTTTTCTGGCCTTTTCCTTTTGCCAGTTACTATCTCCCTTTCTTTCTCGATCTCTCTCCCTTTCTCCAACTCCTTTTCCCTCTCATTCTCCCAATCCCCTTCCGTTCATCTTTTTATATGATCCTTTTTGCCTCTTCCTCTATCCCTCTGTTTCTGTTCCCCTTGCTTTCTTTTGATTTCACCCCTTTTATCCTCTCTCTTTCTCCATCACCCACTCGATCTGTTTCTTGTTCTAAGAATCTAGGGTAAAGCCGTGTATTACCGTATTGGCAATGGAGGCTGCGCCGTTTATTGATGGGCGGTCTGTTTGAAGTGCGAGCCAAAATGTATTTCATAAATAAACAACGACAAAAGGTATTTAGCCGCTAAAAATGACAATACTTTGGAGATACTAGGGCTCTTTGTAACTACCTCGAGGCACATTAAATCGGAAATTGGCGCATTCTTAACTTTTAGTGCATCGGGTGTGCGGCGCGTTGGTGAAATGCATCGTCCATTGTCCTTTTGAGCGATTCGGTAAAACACAGTCGCCACTCGACTTTCAGGAACAGGAATTAACAAAACGCTTTCACGAGAAGCGCAGACTACAGGTTTATGAACCATCCTCATTATCTTGTCCCGTATGAAAGAAAAAGGGAGAACCATTGAGAACAGACCGAATTAAATTTGGTTCCGAATCCATGAAAATAGACCTATTACCTTTGATAAGATCACACGTTTTCTCGGCGGGATGCGTGTAGGAGCAAAAGAACAAAATGAGGACACAGGTTTAATGAATTGCTGTCTGAAACCGCACGAGTGTTTTGTGAAGGAAGGAACTTTATTATTCCCATCGTAAAAATAAACCCGTCTTTTGTTAGTATCAAATATTTCCTCGACCCTAAACAGAAAGCAACGTTTACAATGACAATAATTATCGTAATTTCATAGGCCATTTATAGACTGTAAAGCAATGCAATGAGGCTAAATTGTTGCCGAGCTCCTGGGAGAAAAATAGAAATATGAAACGTCACTTGAAAGTGCAAGAGGCGGGGTGAACCCGAAGTTTTCTTTCTATCCCGGTCTGATTATCGTTCCCCAGTCATTTCAATGCGAGTATTACCCATTAAATGTTCACGATGACTTTGCTTAACAGCGTAAGAACGGTTTTCAAACTGCCCTGATGTTTGTATAAATGTTTCTTGATCTCTGATTGTGGATTTCAATGCCGCCTCTGTCTATCAATTTCATTTCAATGCCCACGTTGTCTTCTCTCTCGTAAGCCAGACGTTCTTAACCGGGCATGTTTAGTTGAAAAGGCGCATAGTGTGGGGTAATCCATTTCATATCCATGACCTATTTGTGTCGATTCCACTTCAGATGTCGAGATCGAATTCATTTTCCGATTTGATTAAAATCTTGTTGTCATCCTTGTACAAAAAGACTATTTTTGAAATAAACAAAATGTTTAATTCAAATGACAGAGAAGTGCTCGGAGGCGATTTTATTTCTGAAGTTGTTGATAAAAAGAAACAGTATGCAACAGGGGTGCATTATTCATTTAAATATCTTTGAAAACACCGATTTCCTATACCACTGCGAGATCAATTCCTTTAAAGTGAAAACACTTCTTGTCAAAGGGCAGCAATAATTCCGACTGTATTATGTTCCAAGTTTAATTCCGAATGGAAATTAACAAACTACAATGGCAATTATGCTATAAAATATTTATTAAAGGCTATAAAGTATTTGTGACGAATTTCCGACCCTTTTATAAGGTATAGAAATACTTTGTTCAAAAGAGCGTGTGCACGAGATAGCGCTTTGTTGGTATGTTTGCAACCTTGTTTGTTTGTAATAGTGTCTTTCCTTCTGTTCGACTGGCTACCCTCCTTTTCGTTTATGCTTGTATTTGTTTGTGGGTGGTAATTTGTGTATTTAAATATATTTTATTAATGTATTTGTCAAGATACTGATCAGAACTTCATTCGTGATTTTATCGTAGAAAACAGTTTGTAGTTTTCTTAGTCATTTTACATTTTGACCTAAAGTACTCCTGGTTGATATATCATACTCTACATTTGTTTCTATCTTGCCTACACTGTACCTCTCCAAAAGGGAAAAACATGTTTGGTCTTGAAAATTGTCCCAAAAAGTAAATGGAGTTAGAAATAAAGACGAGAAAAATTAGAAAATAATGCAATAACAAGCATGAAGAACGACAAATATTACAACATATAAAAAGAAACATATACAAATAATATGATATATAAAACCACAGAATAGTTACGTTTGAGTCATGGTCGTGTAGATCTTTTGATTTACACGATTTAACACGATGTGGCATGTTTGGTAATAATTAGGGATTACCACAAGAACATTAATTCATATACATGTAAAATACACCTCCCTAATCGGTCCATGGATTGCTACTTACTAATACAATACTATTAGCTGAGCTTGCTGAGCTACTTCCTTTTATGAAAGTTTAAAAGTATAAAATCTAGTTTTGATAAAAATCGTCATGTTGTTCTAAATTCTTTCAGCCAACTGTTTTTTTTTTTTTAAATAATTAAAAGCATTCGAAAACCCAACCACGCAAGTGTCAGGATATTGCTGTTTTTGTGTGATTGTTGAGGCCTGACAGAGCTTTCTAAACCCAGTCGTTGATTACTCAACAGAGTACGTGAGCAGGATATACATTGACGACTGCTCAGAACCAGAAGGATGTAGGCGTATAACAATCAACCCAGAGATAGAGCCCCTTTTGCTCTCGTCAGTTTACCATGCATCGCGATGTTAACGATTAATAGCCAAAAGTCGTGACGAGCATTTCGACGAGGCATCTGATATACAATTCTGTTCATCGTATGTATCGTAGGTCTGCTAACGATTAAGGAAACACAATCATTGCAAATCATTTTAATGTTCATGTATTACATGTCACCCTACCCATTTTATGTAAGGAGAGAGCATAGTAGCGGTTAACATGCACGTGAATAAATTTAGAATATACATGTCTACTCCATTCCCCCCTGCATGCAGAACACGTTGTATATACAGAATATATATGTTAAGTATCTTTAATGATAACCTTTTTATTGTTTGATTTAAACATTTTCTGATAAAGAAAGCATGTTTGACCAGGTAGGTATGCATATACAGTATGGGACCCGAAGGCTAAGGCATCATCCGAGGGACTGCGTAAGTGAAATGTGCTGTCTGTTCCAATAGTATCGTTCATACTATAGTCAACAGTTGGCAATTTTGACATTATTTCAGTTCATTTTCAAAAGATGCAATAGTACCTTTAAACATGCTAAACTTTTTTTTGTCACCAATATTTGTTTTAAACAGATGTATAAAGTACGAGTGGGGGTTAAATTAATGATGAGGAATTGAAACGTAACGCAATTTAGATAACTTGTTGGCATGGTTCAGAGTTTTTCGGGTTAATATATTGAAAAGTCCTTTGTATCAAGAACAAAAGACAATATCCATGGCTGTCATTTTCATGCTGTTTGCTTTCGTTTTAGAACACCCAGTTGTTTCAAGGACAAGTTATTGTTTATACTTCTCTTGAATAAATACGTTTCTGTAACCAAACAAACGGCCCTCTCATCAACACAGATTCAGATTGTGAAGAGTTAATCGGTCTGAAATTTATATGTAAAAAATAACTGTAAAATTGGGCTTTATCAAAACAGCGTTGGGTGTTTTGATTGTATTTATGACGCCTATTGTAAATGGTGACTTTTTATTATGATCCACCTCGTACATAAATATTTGGGTCGTGAGGAAAAGTTGATAATGACAGAATGAAATAAAATACAAAATAATGATTATTTGCAATGATACAGGCCGAATTTCTAGCGTATTTAAGAGAGGCCTTTAATTCAATGCTGGAGTTTACATGTATTTCTCCTCATGTGGTTGCAATATGAAAGAAACAATGCAGAAAAGTAAATTATATAGTACACAAAAGCACAAAGTATTTTGATGTTTGGAATTCATCAATGTGATGACAATTACTAAATCTTTCTGGACATCCATTGCAACGAGCAGCACGACACACATTACTGGGTATTGTTGGACTACACACAGATTTGGAATATAAGTTTTGTCGAAACTTTTTTTTTAGATATTTCGTGTCATTATTTTAATATGAGGGGGTTTGAAGAACAATTTTTTTTCAGGGGTCATCTACTGTGATGTCCTACCACACAAAATGGAAAGATTAAGAAAGCTCACAATTTGTCTTCACCTCATTACCATAAAATTATCTCAAAGTTCCTTTGATGATGAGCATTGGGTCTGACCACATCTGTTTAATCATCTCTTTCTCATCAATACATCCCATTTAGATCTAGAGTCCAATATGCCCCGGTTTGACGTGAAGATAAGGACGTAAAATTAGGGCAAATTAGGAGGAAAAATGAGGTACATTGATATGACATATCTTGGCATGTGTTTATCTCATCTTGAGTATGTCCTGAATGAAAACTTAATTACTCTTTTGTTGACGTGAAGCAGGGCTGCATTTGATGTTGATTGGGATAGAAGTTGTCTGATAGCGTCTTCGGATCCCGCTAATTCGTTTCGCTGACTCTGCAGCTGTCATGGCAGCTCAGCGTCAGCGTTGTAAGCAAGGAGACGTCACTCGGATGCAGCGAAATCAAAAGGACGAGCACTTTTTACATTTTCGCTGCGGCGCAACTCCGTTCACATTGCCCATTTTTCATTGTGGTATGACACGATGAAGCAGCAAATTGGTGAGGGAAGGAAGGAAAAGTATCGTGTAGGAATACCACGGGGAGCCTCACGAGGCGCTTTGCTCCTCGGAATGGGCTAATAACTCAAGTTGCGTTCAACCCCGACACGTCTTTATGTTATTAAGAAAAAAATAGCGGGTTTTGAAGATTTGGAAATAAATCAAAATCCATCCCACATTTGTTTTCTTGACAGCATTTTTAGAGATTCTATACAAATCCCTTTCCGATTGTCTAATTTTACAGTGGAGGTGGATATAGGATAGACTAACAAAATAGGCCAATTGATACTAACATGACTCAGGAAAGCTTGATATCAATATCTCCATCTTAAATACATTTCCTTTACTTTTTATTATACATTTGATTTGATTTTCTTCTGCATTCATGTAAGTTTACAGTTTTTCGATAACAATAAATCATAAATTAACAAATAAATATATATATATATATATATAAACTGTTATTTTCAAAAACGAAATGATAAACTGTCACAAATACTAAATTTCCTCAAACATTATAACACATTATAAAATTATTTGCGGAAGAAGGACTGTCGTTGTTAGCATATTGTTTGTTGATACGACAGCCCCAGACAAAACTCATGCAATATATTAACACATTTAACTTTTAACTCTGTGTTCCGATGCTAATGTCAAGAGAGAAAGAAAGGTGGAGAAGGTGAAGAGAGATAGAGAGATAGAGATATAGAGAAAGAAAGATAGAGAGAGAGAGAGAGAGAGAGATAGAGAGAAAGAGGGAGGGAGGGGGATGGCATAGACAGACAAATCGAGCACAGACACAGCTTTTGAAATGACTTTATTTTGATGTCAATAATACATTAACTTCTGATGTCCATAGTATAACCCCTTTCTAGTTTTTGTCTTCTTCAGTACTCATTTAATGAATACGATACGGCCTATTTTCTAGGATGATTCAAGATTCAAATTAGCAAAAAGTCCATCTCCCCCTTCCTCTTTCCCTCTCTCTCTCTCTCTCTCTACCCCATCTCTCCTTCTTGCCCTCCCGTCTAATAAGACAACCTGTTCTGTTTCGACGGCTAGCTTAGAGAGAGAAAGTATCGTGTTATGCGAGACTCCCCGCGGGACGCATGAGAATCATATTATCTCGTTATTATCTCCTTCTTGGATGTCTCCTTATTTCCTTCCACGCCACCACACTCACAAAAAATACGTGTCTCAGAGACTGGGTCTGGGAGACGCCAAAATCACCACATCCTATACGCGGCTTCTATGGCATGCAATAACGTCCACAATGATCGAACCCACCACAATGAACGATCAAAGCAATCAAGTTATAAAAGATCTTTTTATCAATCCTGTAACATTTGATATTTTGGGGATCAATCCAGAAGAACATCTCTGTTTGATCGGACACAGTGTTGACCAAAGTGGGTCCTCAGGCTGGTCCGTCACAACTTTTTTTGAAACGCCATTTCCCTTGTTTTTCGATTCTACTTTGAATCAGATTGAATAGCTGATTTATTCGCTCTATTTTCTTTTAGGTTAATGTGATCACATTTTAGTTAACCTTTGTAGTAAATTTTACACAAAACTTCATGAATATGTCACGTGTCTGTTGAAATCAAAAACCAATAGTCCTTCGTATCTTATTTTTTCCTTTTTTTTTCCATCTCTCTATCATTCTATACGGTTTATCATCCACTTCTTTTTCTCTCATATTTTCGTCTTAACTCAATTCGACACTTTCCAACTCGATAGTTTGGTAGCACTTATGCATTGTATACTGAAACAAAAATCCTAATTCTTTCCTTTTTTTTCCTTCGTTTTCTCTTTCTTTCTTTATCCACTTCTTTTCTTTTTCCTCCTTTCACTTCTTTGTGTTCTTTTTTAAAAGATCAGTACTATCTTGCCATTGTCCATCTGAAACAATTCTTTGCATTTTTCTTCTTTAAGTTTTTTCATTAATTTCATTGACTATCTCCTTGCTTTGGATGCCATTGGTAGCACAGCTTTTTTCTTCAATTGTTTATATAGTCTGGGCACTTTTCTCCCAATCTTTGTCTCAATTCTCATCCTCTCTCACATCATAATGCACTTTCTCAACAAGAGGTTGATCCATTACACAAAACCAAACATTCTACAATTCAATTCTCTCTGTTTCTTTCTCGCTCATCCCCCAGTTTATCTCCTCTTAACCAACAAAAATCCGCAAACCCCCCAAACGAAATCCCTGGATTTGTCTTTCCTCCATCGCGCGGTGGATGGCGTACACCCCGCATCTCCCCAAAGGCCCCCGCCGGTGTCTCCTCTTACCCCCCATGCGAGGGGGCCGTAGGAGCCCGGCTAATGCCCCGATCATATGACGTTCTGGGAGTATTATTTTGATACGTCGCGCCGTGAAACAGCTCCAGCAAAAAAGGTAATTAAGATGGCCTTCTGTTTTGCTCATTACTGGGGCTTTTAAGCCGGATCCCCCGGAAAAAGTGACAGAGAAAGAAAGTAAAGGAACAAAATAAACTTTCTGAAATCGCGGTCTGGAGACTGAAGACGATTTTAGAATGAGATAGACGCCATTTGATGTGACACATCGTCGTTTTGGTCTCAAAAGGCGTACGACCCGTTCTAGTTGATGCCACCTGTTTAAATCCATCACGGTGTAATAGTCCATTAATCCATTCGGAACACGACGGACTAAGTAAATTATGGTTTCCATTCGCTCACCAAAACAAGGGGTTCTCATTATACGTGATATTTTTTTTATCATTCCTTTATTGTTTCAAAATAAAATTTACAAAGATATAACAACAAAAAATAGTTCTGTTAAAGGCTCTTTGTTGTTGATTTTTCGGAAGAAATTCTACATCTTCCTTAGATTTCAATATTGCTTTTCCCAAAGTCTACTATGAGTATTTTTTTATATTTCGTTTTCCAAAGCTTCTCTTTTTAAGGGCTTACTCAGTAATGCCTCCTTCCATTATGCCTGGATATTGCAATATGAAGTATGCATAGAAGAATTAAGAGAGAAACAAATTTGGAGATGTTACACACGACATCTATTATGTAAGACCTGTTCAATCATTTTTTTTATTTCATTTTTGTTCCATCTAGATAGATAACATGGTTACTTCTGCGGGTTTGTTTAAACCAGTGAATGGTTTCAGTCTAACTTCATTAGNGGGGGGGGGGGGGGGGGGGCTTTCATGGTTGCAGTCTACTCAAGATCTTCTACTGTAATGCAGCCACATTGTTATCACCCCTCATTATGAAATCATTTCTCTTCATAAAAAATGCTGTCACAGCAACAACTTTTACGAGATAAATTAAAGTTAATGGTTTATTTTTTTCCAGCGCATTAAGGGTTGCCTAAACCCCTTTGATTCGTTCCCACCATTCGTTCCTTTCTGAAACAATTTAACTTGACTTTTTGATGAAAAGGGTTCAAGGTCTATTGCAAGCCGCCATTAATACGGATCAAAAGCAGAAGACAAAACAACGGAAATAATCTGTACCCATCCATAGCGATAGGTTCATTCTTTTGGTCAGATGTATAGTGGTTACTATAACCATCAGAGATAGCGGTTGGGGGATGGGGTAAGGTGGGGGTTAGCGGGGAGGGGGTAAGGAACAATTGGTCTGGTAATCATCGGTTAGTTTATGCGGATGCTTTGATAATATATAGGCCTGCGCTTGCCAGCAGCGGTGTTGGACTTGTTTGTTTTCATTCTTTTAACGCGTGCGGCCACTTTTTAGATTACTCGTGGTGACTTTTGGAACAAATATATATCAATTTGGGAAAAATAGGGGGATATCAAGGCTATATGTCGGTCACTAATATTTCCTTTGGTTGATTCAAAAGTTTTGTTTGTTTCTTTGTTTCGTCATTAAGCAACCGGTTTGACCATTTCCTTTCGTGGTGTTATCTGCACATGTCTGTTTGTTTTTATGTCAGTTTTAAATCAACCGCTTCCATTTATTTAACTCAGCAACCATCCACATATTACTCCAGAAACATATTCGTAACCCATTCGATACCGCAAATCAAATATTCCATCTACAAAAACGTGATATTTGACTCGATAATTTCAAATGGGTTTAACGATCGCAGTCGACTGGAGAAGTTAAAGATCACTTAAGTCGTCAGGTTAATTGAACCTTAATTTAAATAAGCATTAATTCCACAGAGATATGTTTTCAGTAACTGATGATTACGTACAGGCGTGTAACGATGTTTAGTGGAAGACCTTCTTTGTCGTGACCTATGAACTTGTCCAGAGACATTTTTATTTCAAAGAATAAAATACTAAGGAATAAGAAGAATTCACTTTATATAAAAAAAATCAAGTCGAGCAGCATATCAATTCTTTGTTAGGCTGCCATTCGCATCCAATTAATGCAGTTTAATTACGGGCCACCGCTGGTTCATGGTCACGTGATCATTTCCCAAATCACTGCGTCTTTTATTTCGAAGAACCTTTATTTTATTGAGTGTATGATAACTATGAACGAATTCAATCTATCGTTAAATATGTATGTATCATCCGTGACGAACACATTAGCTGTGATAACCTTGTTAGAAAGTTGAACTTCAAAGCAGTATGATTTGAAGGAATGAGATGTATTTAGTGTTTGCATCGTGAAATTTACTACACAAAGATTAGGGTTGGGAGAATATTATATTATGACTTGTGTAAATTGGACATTTTCCATTTCCATCAACTTTTAGATCATCGTATATTCGTAGATGGGAATTCATTCGGGTAATCTATGTCGGTCAAGTTTATGCTTTATTGCGATCGTTTTGATTTCCAATATTTACCAATGTATTTTGCAATCAACGTTTTTTTCAAATTGATTTTAAAATGTACTGAATCTATATTTTGAATCTCAAATCACAAAGGGCTATGGTTTCTACAAGGTGAAAAGTAACATGGTCAATGGATTTTCAACTGTTGATAATATAATTTTGTCCCTTTTTGTTATTCTTGGCAATTCTCTCATTCATTTATCTTTATCATTTTTTGTTAATGGGGTCTTGCTGTAAACATAAATATGTTCGGTTTAGACGGCGTCATATAAATAAAATTCATATTTTTTAAAAAGCAATATCATTTTGGTGGCTACACAAGAAGTCTTGTTCAGGAATAAGAAACCTCTTCATGTCTGCGGGATCGTTTTTCCAGTTCTTTAGCCACCAGTGAGTGCAGGCGAGAAGGAGAAGAAAAAGAAGGAGACACATTTTCTGCTCTGTTATTATCGACCCACGTCGTAACGCCAATATTACACCATCCACTGGCTGTGAAAAAGGGAATGTTATTACCATCTTCCATCTTCTAAGACGACGAAACCATAACAGAAGCCAGAATTAGACTCCAGACTTAATTCATCATGTACGTGGTGCATATTGCCTGGGCTCCATTAAAGGGGAAGGGATATGTGCATTGAATGTTAGATGGATGAAACTTCAGTTCTATCTACTCATCTATTTATGTGTATGTCATCTTTTACCCCCCCCCCCCTCATACTGAGTTGCCTAGTCAGTCCTTAGAACAGCACTAGACACAAACATGCTAGTTCATTACTAGCATTTCATCTATGAATTTATTTATGCCTGGTTTGTATTTATGCAAATAGCCATTCAAAAGAGAAGATTGGATGCACTTCTAACATTTGAAATCCTCCTTTTTCCTGTTACACAACGAAAAAGTACATTGATCATGCCAATGCAAGTTTAAAAAAAAAAAAAAAAACAAACCCATCTTTCGTCCTCTGTGTGCCTTTGTAATTTAGATTTTACGGATGCGAACGTCCCTATATAGCCAAACGATACAAACAATTCCCGTGAACAAATCTCTGTCTGTTATTGTTACATCCCTTTGTCTCTTATGTACGCATTCGAATTTGAAGTTTCTCTTCACGGGGACATTGGAGAACTGAGCTGCGAAGATCCATCATTAATTCACCTCTTGCATTATCTTTACACGCAAGGCTTCGTTAACGACATCATGTACCTTATGAATATTTCGTCCAACTTTCTCAGACCATGCTCAGACGATTGCCGCTCTCGTTTTGGCATTCGCGCGTGCGAGATGTTGAAAGATTCAAAGGGTAAAAGATACTCTTTAATCCGGGTCCTCACATAGAGGAGGGGATCGCATCACTTTCTCTTTTCCATTATCTCGCCCCTATCATTGTTTCTCTCCTCTGTTTTAGTCTTTCCGTCTTTCCCTCCTTTCAAATATCTCTGTCTATCTTTTCACATGGATTGCGTTCCTTCCCATCATATTCCTACCTCTCTATAATCTGATTTTTCTCCTATATCTTTCGTTTTGCCGTCCACCATTTTAATTCTCTCTTCCTCTCTGCCTTTCTCCTTCTCATGTAGATAATTCCTTCCTCCACCATGTATTTCTCGACAAAGCTTTCTCTCTCTATTTCTATCCCGCCGTACTTCTTGCTGTCTACCCTCTCCTCTTTCCTCTTTATCTCCCTATGTAGTTGCCTTCTCTCTCCTTCTCTTCATTTAACACTATCTTTCTTCTCTCATCTCCTATATCTTTCCCCTCCTTTCGTCAGTGTCTTGTTAATACTCTCTAGCTTTCTCTCACTCTTGCTTCGTCATTCTAACCCTCTTGTCCATTCTCTCTCTTTCTTATCGCTTTGGCGCGTTCAAGATTGTTTTCTCGTATCTGAGGGTCACCGAGGGATGGTCGCGAGGTGCGAATTTCGATGCCTCGCCAGGCGTGGGGAACATTTTCGCGCTTAGCGGTTCGTGTCCTCCTCGCAACGCGCAGCCCCCTTTTGCCTGGCAGGGTTCGGCCTGTCCACGCTTGACGAGGGTGTTCCCGCGAAAAAGCGCGCACTGTGACACTGCAATATTCATATGCGACTCCGTGTATAATGCATACCAAGGACATATTGCGCAGTGTCGGAGGTGGAGCCTAATGGTGACGATGGCGTCCTACTGAGAGCAAGCCGCCCCCTAAACCCTGAACTTCTTAGGTCCCCCTTTTTGTTTCTCGTCACACTCGCCAAGGGCTCAAGTTATCGCTAAAGTTCATCCCCCTCAATCAACATTCTATCTGGTGTAGCCGTATGTTTGTCAACCCACTTCGGTATCCGTTTAAATCGGCGGACAGGTTTGACGCCATTTTGTCCACGAGCCGTTGAACAGTGTTAAGCCGTCCCTTTCTAACAATAGATAGTGAAACAGAATTATGTATGCTTAACATAACATAGGGATAATTTGTGATGTGGATAATTAGTTATTAATGATCTATGGTTTGATTACTTATGAGCCTTTCCCTTCTCTTTCCATTGAATCTTTCTATCATTCTATCGCATCCTACTTCACCGCGCTCATATTTCTCTTACTCTAAATCTCATTTATTAATATTGAAATTCGAATCAAAATTTGCATATTTGTTTTTATTACGATTTTTATTATATTCATCAATAATTATCAAGTTACTGAACTTCATGTTATACGGCTATCATCGATTAAAAAAAATTCAACTAATAGTCCCACTCGCAGTCATCGGCGTACCGAGGCGACGATCTTATATACGACGACCCCATCCTATCAATTCAGTATTGCGTACATGTGCACGTATCCAAAATGTGAACCCCCTGTCTTGTTACTTCTGGCACCTCCCCTGCTTCCCTTTTACCTGCTCGGCAGGCGTAACAAAGCAGGGCATATTTTTACAAGCCGACTTCGAGAACAACACGGTTTGCCCATGCATCTTTCACGAGAAACGGGGCCCCGAATCAATGTTATTCGTGGTTGACGGCTTATGATGCTAATGAGTAGAGTCATCCCCGTGATGTGGCTATAGAGGGGTTCTGTCAACTCGTTTTTCGTGCGGAGTTTCTCATCATCGGATGCACTTATACCTGCACAAACGAGATGAAGAGAAAGAGAACTTATTAAGCTTTAACACGCACATGTCTTTCTTAAAAGTTATCACTGACTAAATTAATAAATAAAGAAATCGAAAATTGCGACATTGAGTAAAAAATCATGACTTCGAAACTAATAATAATGATCATTTCTTAAGGATCAGCTATGATTAGAATCTAATTATGAGGAGTCTATGCATCCATAGTTGTTTTTAAGTCATTGGCGTAGCGTGGGTTTAGTCACATGGGGAGGGTGGCACATCGGAAACATAAATGGATAAGAGGAACAGAAAACGGCCAGGGTGTGCGAGGAGGGGGTTGGAAGGGGTAGGTAATATAATTTATCATCTTTTCGCATTGCCTTTCCCCTCTTTCCCTGTCTTCACTCCTGCTCTTTCTCTCTTTTTCTCTCGTAGTTATGCCACTGTTTAAGTATCATAACTAACTACAACGAAAGTTATAAATAAAGAATCGTAAAAAATAAAATTGCAGAAAATACTGGAAATAATGAAAAACGAAAACCATTAAACTCAACCTTCTTCTGATAAATTAATGTTACTTATAATATGTTATTCCTGTTGAAGTACTTCATAGGGACTCTGGGAATCCTAATGCCATTCAAAATTATCTTAGTGTCACAAAGCGGTCATCTGTAGCACCATCTCATATATAATTCAAAAGTGTTAACGGATAAATATTCCTATCAATTATACATGCAAGTTTAAAAGTACATGGGCGTTATGAATAGATTATGAAGACATATTAATCTGACAGCCCCCCGAATGGATATTATCGTGGAATTCGGACAGCAGAAATTGCGATAGAGATCATGGTTTAGACTTTATGACACGTATGTGCATATTATGCGGACGAATCATTGTTGAAGGAAAAGAGAGAGATAAGAAAAAAATGTTGCAATCATTAAATGTCAATTGTTTGTTCATGTAAGAGAGAATAAGCTGTGGAAAATGAAGGATACAAGAGGAAAAAACGATATGAGAAATAATAAGAATGACAGGAAAACAAACAGATAACGTGAGTAAAACCGGAGGAAATGCTTCATAAGAGGAAAATGTGAAGCTCCGAAAAAATACATGGACTTAAAAAGAAGATGAAGGAGACGACGAAGAAACAAAGAAAAACAAAGCAAGGTCCCTACAAAGAAATCTCAGATGGTGACCGGTAGAAAGTATTTTTTGTGAAAAAAAAAAAGGAAGAATGACGCAAAAGTAAAAGGAAAGAAGAAGAAAAGAATGAGAAAGAAGAGGAGAAAAGGGGCGAGTGAACGAACGAAGTTATCTCCGATTACAGTGGCACCGGCATGTCCATCACGCAGCCGCTGGGGACCCGTTGTGTAACCGAGAATCTTCGGCGAGAGACTATCGCATCGCGGGGTCGAATCGAGAGCGGTGCTCATTTGCATAATTAGAGAGCGCTTGTTGCGTGAACATTGAATTTAAATGACTTATCAATTTTGAATGAGCTCGAACGAGGACGGTAGTAATAGAGGCGCATATCATTTCATTGCGAGTTTTGCGACTGGTCTTTTTTCCCCTTCTTTTTTTTTTTCGTTGCATGTTAACACCAAAGGAATGTCTGTATATAGTATAACGTTATAGCATAGGATTGGATGAAGAGTTCTGCTCATGCGAGGTAGAAAACTATACAAAATATTTGTCTTGTCTTAGTAAGGATCAACATTTTTTATAAATGTTTAATTGAGATGATTATGCTTCTGTCGATGCGCTGAAGATTAATCTCAACAAGCTAATCAATTTCTTGGATTGGATTATTGACTACCAATACATGATAAATTATGAGAAGATTTCCATTCCATGCACTATAAATCAACAACAAAAAACATTAAAAACGCAATGTTATCATGCACTTTGGGTGACCCCCAAAGTACAATGAAATGCAAGACTAGCCGAAAATAGAAATAGAAAACGGTGTATGCCAATCAATAATTCAAATCTTCTCCCTATTCTCTACACCTCTATTCGAGTCATTTTTAACCTCTTTTCCTCATACTTTTTTTTATTGGGGGGGGGGGGGG
>BEXV01000756.1:62361-76414 GCA_003118195.1 Hemicentrotus pulcherrimus | reverse complement strand
ATGTATATATATATATATATCTATATATGTATATCTTTTAGTTTTCTCTTTTTTTTCTGGGGAATATTCTTATTCGAAGGACAACTTGCACTGGCAATGAATATATGTGCGTAAAAAAGGGGAGGGGGAATCTGATGAGGCTAATGAAAACATTAAAGCTTGATAAACCTGTGATTTCAACATTTGTCTGTTTTAATTTGTTTTGCCACTCCTATTGCTGATCCTGTTGAGGGTCTTATGTATTAATGGATGAATCAGTCAGAGACGAAATATTGCATGACTATATATGTTTTATACCACCACCCATTTCATAATCTCCGTCTGAAGCCCGTTATACCCCTGCCACTTATGAATAAATATATTCATATTCCTTATAACGGGTCGCCTTCTTAAATATTATCGGGTCCGATAGGAGGGGTACCCCGGCCCACCCCTCCCCCGACCGACCTCTGCCTAATGTGCTCTTCCCCACCAGTTAAAATGGCGCCGCCGTTTTATTTTGAGACTGGAATGACTCTAGTTGTGAAGGTGGGACCTTTGGGGGCATCATCACTACTCAACAGTACTCCTGTACATATTTAAACAAAGATGAACCACCCTCTTCATTCACAAACTCTTTTCCTTTTGCCTGTACTGTTCTTGGTAGCAATGTTTTTTTTTTTACTACATTCATTTATTTTTTGTTCTCAAAAGTCCCATTCTTTTTTGTACATAACATAGAAGCAAAGCATTTTCCAAATAGTCTTGTTTTATTCAAACTGAACCATAACTATAATACAACTTTTTATCATTTGAAAGACAAAAATAAATACAGCATAATGCATGATTCGGTATCATATACAGCATAATTAGAAATGTAGCACAATCACATAATATGAAAATATCGTTAGATAAATAGTTTGAACAATTTTAGTGTTGGTATTGATGTGAGTTTTGTATACTCTTTTCCGGAAAGATGGAAACCTGGAATAATTGATGGAATATATCCCGTTCCTTTTATCCTGTTTTTTTCTCGTATTTCGATTGCTTCTTTATACAATTATTTACTCATCAATGAGTATAAATCATTTTTGAAAGGCAAGTAAGTTTCCAAAATGAAAATCATTATATGGTAAAATTGTCGACTTACCATGCACAATGCAATGTCCTTATGCAAAAGCATTATAACCCTAATTTAAACTCCAGCAGCTGTTCTGATTTTTTTCCCGGCACATTGATATCAATCAAGATGACATAGACTTAAAATTGAATTTTTAAATTAATATTTTGTTGAGAAAAAAACACAAATATGTTCAAATATCTGTATGATAATGAACAATAAATTTTATGAAATTAAATGTAGTTTATTGGGAATATTATTACTTTATAACCACTTATAGGAGTAACAAAGGAGAATCGTATTACAAACAAGGAAGCTAGTGGTTATGGCAAATGGGTTTACTCATGATCATTTGGACAGCAATAAATTATATTTCTCTCAACATCACTGTCATCCTAGGCGTTTGTTCAAACATTTGTTCGCCCTTTTCCAATCCTAATTCTGACATATTGTCCTTCATGGTTCATCATTTCGTACCCGATTATCCAAATATGCTAATGATAGATTTATAACTCCCGGACCTTTAAGCAAATTTAAAGACAAAAATGGAAGGGATAAGGGGGAAAAAGAGGAGGAACATAATTACGGTTTTAGATATCACAGAGAGCAGCGAGCCGAGCATGCTTGGTAGCCCAAGCCGAACGCCGCGGCGGGGAAGCTTCGGCCCGTCATGTCAAAAAGACCGAGGATTTTCTGACTGTCCCCTCTATCTCTTCCCCTCTCTCTCTCTCTCTCTCTCTTTTTCTCTCTTATCTGGATGGCGGCTTACACGCGCAGCTGATGGGATCTCCCGGTAATTAAAACAAAAGCAATATTGCTCGCCTGAGCCTTCTTATCTGTTTAATATAATTTCTCTTTTGAGGATAATCACACTTGCACTCTTCCCGCTTTGCCCCATTTTTTTGTGAAACACAAAAACATCGTCATCATCATCATCAACTGCGGTATGGAGTCTATTAGAAAGTAAATTGCTTTACTTGTATAGCTTGCCGTTGGTAGACCTTCTCATTTTCTGTAGGGTGGGACCACGGCGCCACCAAAAGTTGTGTTAACTTTTTCCTTGTGTACACAGAATCCTACTGCACAAAACTGTGATCAGTCGCAATGGAATATTTATTTAAAAAAGTAGACAAACATAGGTAAATATATCACTATAGGCAGGATATTATGGGAATAGTAATGCGTTTATTTATAACCTTTTCTCAGAATTACACTTTCGGGTTTAGGGACAATATTAGTCAAGATTTGTACACGGGGAAAAATAAGGTAATCCACATTGTCAGTGGTCTAACATTAAACTAGCAATACCATTCTATATTTATTTTACATTCAGTGAAATATTTTTCTAGGAATCTCTCATACATCTTGCAAGGGGAGACTTCAGTTCAGTTGATAAAAGTTGAGCAAAATTTTTTTTTTCGTCTTCTTATTTTGTTGGTGGTTCTGTTACCACCACAAAAAAATATTACGGACATTAAACACGGTTGATAAGGTTTAAGATCATAAACTTGATTTGTTTTTACTTCTATCTTTACTTCTTTATCACAATCCAGGAACGACAGAGAAAATAGCATACAATATGATATATCATTTCAATACATTTTTTTTTTATGAACGACCATATACTATTGTGTTCCAGCATAGACAAATTGTTCGAGAACGCATGTGTTCTTTTTAGAAAAATACGCCTGGTTATCTTACTGGACAAGAAACTGGCGATAAGTCATTTTTATTTTATATGTCCATTTATTTCTTTTCGATACAACACAAGCGGAATGTTGTTTACTAAGTTTCTGCCGAATTATTGTCGGAACGATCAGAAACACGGCCCTTCAAACCGCTGAATTGTTCAAAAACGGAAGTTTTGGGCGTCTCATTGTTAACGTAACAATTCTTGTAAAGTGGGGGAAAGAGTCAAAAGTCGTTGTAATATCAGTGATAAATCGATGAATGATTTTTCGACTGGCCACCGACTGCGGTTTATGGGCATTATTTCTCACCGCCACCAAAATAAGCCCGTCGTATTGAAATAAGGATATAATTTGTCGTGTAAAAGAAGCAACAACAGAACTGGTGGCTGGTACTTTGAAATGATTGTCTTGTGGAGTGTGAGATGTGTGTTTTTGATGTTGGGGTAGAGGTTAATAGTGGGCTGAATTGGCTAAAGAGGATGACAAAGGAAGCCCAGTGGGGGCAAAAGTATCAATGAATTCCTGGTTGTATGGTGTAAGGCCAGCAGCGTTCGGTGCGAACCACCGCCACTCAAGCGAGGGACACTCCCACACGTGGAAACTTATTCATGTAATAGAGCCTCTGATTGGCTTATCACACGTTTCACAGCCACTCGCCTGTGGCGAAGCGCACTGGCCATTGACCAATCAGGCATGGTCGTAGTCAGGTCGATTAAGCGCAACTAAGAGCCTCATTCTACAGTCGCTTTGTGTGGAAATGCCCGTGACTCGTGCCCGTATGTGCGTGATAGTCGAAGCGGAGCACACTCGAGAGGACTCCAAGAGAGGCTACGCACGGCTAACTTCATAAGTTGTGAGACACTTTATTGTATTGTAATAATTTCCCGTTCGATGGATCTAAGAAAAACGCGTGTCAAGAAACACAGACTTGTCATTCAAAGCATCTTCTCTCATTCAAGACGTTCCAACCTCTTCTTCTTTCTCTCAATCGATGGACAATTTTCGTCCAGTTTTTTCATACCTGTGAAAAGATTGATGCGGTTTATACGTGTTATCAAGTTCATACAATATTCATCAAGGAGCCTGTATTGCCGAAATTTCTGCGAACAATTTCTTTTTCCAACCAAGGGTCGTGCCTAAGGACCTGATAAGTTGACTTTCAATCGATTTTTTTTACCTGGTCCAACGATTAGGTGACTTGTTGGATGACCTGCACTGCATGATAGAACTTGCATTTGGTATGCGTACGCCGCAGACCATTGGCACAGATACGCTAGTGAGTTCTAGACCAGAGAGTTGTATAGAGCGACCGCCAGACCCATTTTCTCTGTGAGATCGCCGGTGAAGGTGGCTCTGGTTATTCGCTTCGCACCGTCAGTTCACTCCGCTGCTCAAGCACAGAGTGGAAAGATAAACGACAAACAAGGGCATCGTCTGCTTATTCTTCAGTCGTGAACTCTCCAGCCCTGTGCCGTCCTACGGACATTTACCCGACAAGGACTCTAACCAACGGACCTTGTCCGAATATCTGAGTAAATCCGACCGAGTTTTTGTGGCCTATATGTTTGGAGAGAATAACTTAGCGACCATGGCTTTCCTGCCGAGCCAAGCAGCGTCATGTCAGCGGCAAACTACGCCGCCAGGCGCCCCTCACAACCCCGTCACCATGTCGATGGTCATGGATTTTCACCGACGTGCCACTCTCTCACACGGTGCATGTAAGAGTAAGTTTTATTATTTCCGGTACAAGGCTTTGCTACGAAAAGCAGCCAGACTAAGAAGTTGTGCATTTAAATACTCATATTCAATCTTCACTAAATTTATTCCATGGAATGGCAAACAAAGCAAGCCATTGTCAGAGCGTTTGCACCGTCGTACATCTTATATTAATAATCATAAGAAATATCTACATGTATACTGCTTCATCATGACGTTGGTCCATAAAAACATATTAGTAAATGTAGGCTACAATGTTTCATCATTTATATATTTCGTCACATGCGACTTCGTTTACTATGCGAAAAATCATACCATGTATTTAACTTAAACGAACAATTGATAATTATTGATCTCATTTATTAAAATTCGAAATTTTATTTGAACAAGCACATCACTCCTGATTACTTAGTTCATGACAATACGCTTTAATACAATTTCCCGAAATATGAATTTCGGGATCAAAAGAAAATAGGCATTGCATCGAATTGATAACAAACCTTTATTTTGAGAACTGACTCTTCTGGCGGTGGCACAATAATGAATCCAATTATGCGATTGATGTAAAATTGCGACCGCGAATATTTATAGCATTCTAGTACAATGTAATACCAGTCATTTATGAGTTTTATGTGGATCGTTGTATAGTTTAATTTCTGTATTTTCGATAGCTTTTGAAGTCTTATTTTTCGTTGGGCTGTGAATTAAACCATGTAAACATTCTTCGTTATTACTGCGTGAATCACTTTAAACAGATCACCTCAAGCCGTATTCATCAATAATTGTTTTACTCGTGGGGATATAACCTAATTCTGCATTTACTCAACTGAAAACGTTTATGTTATGCCACAATTTAATCGTGCATGATCGCGAGGAATTTAGTGAATTTAAAAAAAAGTCTTGCCCAGTCGGTAATGGCATAAAAACGTTACTACAGAATTGCTGTTTTGTTATGTTATACGTCTATGCAAACAATGGGAAAATACGTTCAGTGTACGCTATGTCAATGTTAGTGTGTTATAATAGCACCACAGATCTCCTCCTGTGCTATATTGTCTGTATATCCAATTTGCAAAATGCATATTACATGCGGGTAGAATAAATAATGATTGGAAAATCACTTTAAAAAAAAAGTGGCGGATTGTTCTAGGGCGGGCCAGCAGAAGCGCAGTCTGCCATTGATAATGAATGATGCTTACTCATGTGGTGAAAAATTAATAATGTATTTATGATAATTTCTGCGGCTAGCTTGCAAGCTATGGGAAGACGCATCGGATATACATTGATATATCATGCAACATGTTGAACGTTTGTGTCTTTTTTCTTTCCTATCTGTGAAACCATTTGGGGTTTTCCACGGACTTCGTGTGTTTAAGAGGCCTTCAATGAAATGTGATGTTTTAAATTGAATATTGTTGTCTCCCAGTATCGTTTTATGATAAATATAGATGAATGGGGCATTTGTAAAGGGACTGTAGACTTAGTGATGTTTATTAAGAGAATGTGTAGAACTGATAAGGGTGAATAATGTATAAATTGCCAGGTGAACAGAGCGAGTGTCTATTGAAAAGTCAATTTATGGATGTACAACTTCAATCCTAATAAATACAATGTTACGTCACTTTTAGCTGGATAAAACCCTGATCTCTTGGTACCATTTGGCTTTTTTAAACAATATATTATCTTGAAGAGAGTGTTACCTTAATACCTGTCAATAATAATAGTAAGTTAAACACACGTTTTACTCCATAAGCTGAAAATGTTCTGATAGATGATAATTCAACAACGCGTAATTAGCTAATGCCTGCCTCATCATGCATGTTTTAACAAATCCAAAACAAAACCTTATAATACGACCAACTGATCTGTTAAACAAGATACCCTAATGGAAAAATGCCAATCTTCTCCAACCTTAATTAGTTTCATTTCCCCCTCATTACTAAGCGTGATCATCTAGGAATTTAGGGGCATTCATTCCCGACTTATACCAATCTATACCAATTTGTTGATACCACTAAACGCAGAGGCAGGCGCCACGTAATTTTGAATGGTATCTGCAGTGGGTTGCCAATTTGCCGGATAAGACACGATCTGATATTTGACTGTGATGATGCCGATAGGCATACTCGCAGATGTTATGTTTGTTAAAAACATGTATAATTGGCAATGTCGTTATTACTAGAAATCATTATTTATTGGCAGCATTATATTGCTAATGTTGACACGATGCTTCGATTGACACTCTTCCCTTGTCCGTTACGCTTAGCATATTTAATAAAATTAAATTATAAAAAAACAAATTGTTTCTACATTTTTCACAAAGTAATAGAAGTAATCATAGTAGGAGAAAATAGTAGTTGATGTAGTTAGAGTAGTAGAACAATCATAAAATAATTTCTTGGTATAATAATCGATGTTGGTATTAATAGAAGTAAAAAAGGAGCATGCTTTTTTTGGTTTAATTCTTGAAATATTTATTTTGAAAAAGCCGTACCGTTCAACCGAAATAAACAGGAATCAATGGAAAAGATAATTATGACACCAAGACTCCCGCTGAAAAGGGGTGGCAAACAAAAGCAACCATCAATTATCTTTGACGATGTCTCTTTTAAATCATCTCGAGAGCAGTGGCATTAATTATACTATGATCTGACTATTACACACAAAACAAATCTATAAATATATTAAAGTTTGAATTGAATGATTACAACTTACAAAAAAAAATAACCCCGAAATTATTCCGGTGGTTAGAGTAAGCATATGATCAGGAATTTATTAGCATTTAATCACTTATTTTTGTCAACGGATATACAATACTCGTATTTGTGTTTGTGTGATGTCAGCGTGTGGTTTTGTGTGTGGAATATGGCCCTCGCATTCGCGGAAGCAAAAAGGCATTTATATTTCATAATCCAATTAATTTTTAAGGCAAATATGCATTCCTAACCCCAACCGAGATACGGTTTGTGATATAGAATATCTTTGAATGCACAGTTCATATTTTCATGATCTAGACATACTGTATGTATATACTGAATTTGGTATTGACTTGTGTATCAATTATTTGTTGTATTGCGAAATATATATTTCCACATTTTTTGTACAAGTGTACAACAAAATATTGTGCGGGCAATAAAGATATAATTTTGATAAAATCTATTAGATAATCAAGCCGGATAAATAGATGTTGGACAAATGAGGCCAGAATGAAATCATGTTTCATTAATTATTTCAGCAATGCCTATACATTGAGGTCTTACACGCGATTTAATAGGTCAGCGCCACACGTGCATAATCGACCGGATATTTACATAATTCACAAGATCAAAATCTAGTTATGACAATTTCCATTCATTACTCTTTTTTATGCGATAATCGCTCGGAAATAGGTAAGGTAAGCGGCTACTCCTGCCGTTACAATAACAATCTGTCCTTGGCTGAAGCTGCCCCAGGCGCTGTGCTTTTTCACCCGACGTTTACAAAACCAAACTCCTTTTCAAGCCCCTAAGTCAACATCGGAAATGTTACCCCAGTGAGAAAAAACAGAAAGCAACGCTGGTGGAAAAAAAAGGAGAATTGGAGAAACCCGTAGAATGTCAACTGAGTTAGTCTTGGCCGCGTGTGCATGAAATACAAACGGAGATTATAAACATTGCCAATTTTGAAGGGACTTGGTAGGCAGCACCATACGACATGGGTGAAATAGAATATTAGAAGTAATTTTTGTTTTACCTTATTTTAGATTTAGAGTACCGCGATACAAAACTTATAAATGGAGGAATGGGTACTCCCAGTCGAGTTACTTGTGTTGCTTGTTGAATTCGTAAAATAAGCCTATCACAGACAGAAAGAAAATTTGATCACCTGGGGTTAATTTTCATGATGACTATCCCGATAGGGAACACAAAATATCAATGCACTTTTTTATATACCAAAGCAAAAAAAAAAAAGTTCAATAGCATTAGGTTCAATCTTTAAGTCATAATGGTGATGAATTATGATTTTATTTCTATTTCATTATCAGAATGAGAACTCCAGCAGAAATGTAAAGTATCAAATTAAACTTGCATGGACATAGTAGAATATTTTAGATAAAAAATAGCTTCTGTAGGTTGATCAAGTTACATTCCAAACTATTGAAAGCATCCATTTTGCATTGATTTTTCTGTATGTTTGTAGTTATACCTGCTTTATTAAATATTTATAATAACATTTACATATATTGGTGTTGTATACTACTAACAGATATTATTCATGATGCGTACCGTCGTATATGTATTCCGCTTACGTTGTTTGAATATTACTTGAGCTTAAACCCTATCATATACATGTACAGCAAAACACCCTCTCGCTATTAAAAACAATAGAGACCACCATTGGATTATGTATATGGCATACAAAGGCCTACGTACATAATGGCGCCTAAACTGAGGCGCCACGTTTTTACGTGCAATGCCTATGTGGTGAAAATGTTCTTATAACGGCGTCCCCATCAACCTGTCAAATCAACTTCGCTTAATATTTAGCGAGTTCCGCTGGACCGACCAAGCCGAACTGATACCTGTATTAACACCCCCATTGAGGTGACACAGACCTTCAACATAAATTCTAATCAATAATGATTAAAATCCAACCTTCTGAAACATGAACCGCTCCCCATTTATAAATTAGTTAATAAAGCAGATCTAGTGCACTTCATCAAATTAGCAACCGAATCGGAGTGGCTTTGACGTGCTTACATTGTGTCGATTAATAAAGCTGATCAACTTGAAGAATGTTAGTTATTGCTGATCTTTTAAAGATCATTGGTAGATTAAATGACCTCGTGGTCAATTCTCTCACTTTCAATTGATATTTTAGAAGTCATAATAACGTTAGTAGATTACATTGAAGCATTATAATAATTTCCTAGTTCTACTGGAAGTAAAACTCGTAATTGAAACTCCTATTTCAAAATAAACTTACAGAAAGCATGACAGGCACCTGCTATTGGAAATCAAAATTTGTTTTGATGCCAAAATAAGTAATATTTCACATGCTAGATCTATCTTTCATGGGAGTGTTATTATTGTTTGAACATGTACTTCGGGCAAACGCACATCCCATTTTCTAAGAGCAATAAAAAGAAATTTTAACTCGAGTTGAGAGAAACTGTCCACCTTTTCAACACGTTCGTGTATAATTTGTTGTGCCGAGTAATGTCTGATATTTGATATCATTAAATTACTTTGTAGAATGATAATTATATGAAAATTATTTCCTTCATTGACTAGGTATCAATGTTGATGAAGAGTTCACACACTAATCCTTACTTTCTCGGACAAAATATCATAGGCCTTTATTATAATTACTCGTGTGCGTCGAAGAAAAAAACGAAACAAATTCTTTCTTTACAGTTAATGAAGTCGAATGCATTTGAATATGAAGCATATTTCTTTCATCAGCGTTGGGTTAAAAGTTGAGGGATGGGGTGGCCTCAGACTGAACTCTCACTCGTCATTCCCCCAGTCATATCAGCCCCCTACAGCCATAACGTGACAAGGTTGAGTGCAACACTTACTTGTGTAAGCGACAGACCGGCAAGAATTTGAATACCTGGGACTATCATACACTCGACTATGCAGAAAAAATCCCTGAAAAATGTTTATATAATATACACTCACAAAATAGGTGAGTGCTAAATGCTCCGCATCGATTTTCGAATTGAGGCAAGAAGGAAAAAATGAGAGCGTCTAAGCGATTGCTGTCACAAATCGATAAACTATGTACACTACCCATCACAGGGGCAAAGCAACTAAAGGAATTGATCCGACTTGAGAAGAAAAGAAAAGGAAACATCTTTTATTTCTTTTCGCGACCCTTTTTACAGAGACGCCCAGGCGTCGGAGGTTACCTGTACTTTTTGGCGCTATTGAAAGGCGGGAGTCGTCTGCTATGTGTTGGGCAATTCACGTCTTCTTTTGGCTCGGACAATAGCGCCCCTTCCGATAAATCTACACAGTGGTTTTTGCTACAATTGCGAAGCCATTGTTACGCGTTTAGCTATTATGCCCACTGTATTAGCAACCGATAGTTATATATTGACTTAGCTGTAACAAGAAAAATAAGAAAGGAGGATTTGCTCGCTCTCTCTCTCTCGCCCTCTCCCCGGGATATTTGTGTTTTTGTATGAATAAGAAGTTGACTTTTCAAACACATAACAATAATAGTATCAATTACATGAAGTATTAAGCTGACCGCGCTGGATGTAGAATCTAGTTGATGGCACTGCACTTTGATATTCAGTGTTAGGATCCCACAATAACAAGCGAGACTTTTGAGTACTAACTTGTAACGAAACGGTGAAATACTAAAGGAAGAATCCACACCTATTATTGAATAAGATAGCGGCTTGCCGCACAGTAAATTAGCCCCAAAGAAACACCTCTTATTCTTGTATACATCTTAGGTTTTAAGTCTAGACTTCGTGGCGGAGTTAAAGATCCCGCTGCGTTTATTTCCATTATTGTCTTCCAATCTCTCTCACTCACTCTCTATCTCTCTCTCTCTATATATATATACATATCCCCCTCTTTCTTTCTTTCTCTCGTCCCTCTACTCCAAAAAATGATAAGAACAGGAAAACGATACCCAAATTGACAAAGGTCGATCGATGGAGGCGGGGAAGTTCAAAGAAAACACGAAATTGAATAATTGCCGTTTTAGCAGTTCAAGTTGAAATTAGTTAAGGATTATACGATGTATATAAGAAGTGTGAGAACTTTAGACAGCCCTCTTTCCTATCAATCGACTCATTCGGACGACTTGAAATCCTTAAAGCCAGTGAACGACCTAATTATCCAATCTTTTTCGGCATCTTTGAGTCATTTCCTCCCTTATCTTAACCTTATCCCGTCCATGTTCATTGTCTGTACGATTTGTCTTTTCATTTGTCTTTTCATTTATACCATAATCAGGATTAACGGTACCATAATCCCGTTGGCCTTACGCTAAACCCATCAAAATCGATGTGAACTTCTTAAGTTAAACGTACGAACGCATGAGAACACAATACATACAGGTATACTGATACCAAAATGGGTCAGGACTCTTGAAATGATTGGTATTATCCATTCTATTCTTGCTTTGCCACTCTATTTAGAGCAAGTTTTAATTAACACGGTTTCTTCACGCGGGTGGAGAATAGTTGGCTATAGGTAGGCATAATTGGCCGATTCATAATACATGCGCATGGGTTTAGGTATAAAAGAATTCATTACACCTAGCAAATTGGATATTATGCTCTATACGCGAAGGCATGACTTTGGCAGCCTGTTCAGACATGAAAACGCTTTTCACGATTTTTATAGAACCATACTAGTGAATAATGTTGCAACGGTGCCTTGATGGCAGAATTTCCTCTAATTCTATGAGATGCGATATAGAGTCTGTATGGAAATTACAGTCTAGCCACCAGCTGTTCACAGGTATTTTCTATAATTTCAGTGGGAAAAGAAAACAGTGTCATCAACTCGAAAGTGATTAGAATACATAATTCTGGACAAGGTTAAGCAATTAAATGTTAATACATAAACCTGTATAAAAACATCAGGTATAAAACGACAAGGGTCGACTATGACGAAAAAGTACAATAGTTTTCTAAATGCAAGTATACTTTATTCAGATTGTTACCAAGTTCATTATTTTGTGGTCCTTTCAGATAAAACACAATTTAAAGATGGAGAATAACTAATTTTGAAGAATATTATTTATTTACACCGATCATGTATGTTGTCTTTTTTTCTTCTTCAAGAGCGTCTTATGTATAGTTTATAGAAATACTAGTACTTAACTATTTCAGCAAGATTTCCTTAAATGTCATTTCCTTTTTTTTATAATAAAAAAGGTTGCAAATCTGAAGAAAAAAAAAACATCCAAATAAATCAAGGCGAATTTAAGTTGAGCCAGTGTAATAATTAATTCTGACAATTTTTTTTCCATCTGAATCTCTCCAAACTATTGATAATGAAGATGGTGATTATTGTTTTGTTTGTTTTGTTTTATTTTATTTCTGCATTTTCATTCACATCATTTATTTGACGTTTTATTATGATTATCATTTGGATATGGTTATAATCTGACATTTAAATGAAAAGTAAATAATCATATGAACATAAACTGAACTTGGATTGTCAATTATGACTTTAGCATATATCATACGACGTAAATGGCATTACAAGGACTGACTTTCTGTTATCATTTTCAGCCAGCGGAGATAGCAAGCGTGCGCCTGACACGTGCCCTGACTCTCCGGGCACATTAACCGTCGGTGTAACGATCCACCCTCGCAATTGTTCGTATGCTTGTGCTGGCTTAACCCTCTTCTAACTTGCTGGTTTATCTCCCCGCTGCGGACCGCTCGTCCTACTTCCACTCAGCGGCGACTCACTTTGGCATTCGAGCGATCGAGTCTTTTGTCTAAATCTGTCGCTTACTGCGTTTATCTTTGCGTGATATAACACGATCAGAGCTTATTTGTAGTATCACCTTCTTATTTGGGTTTCGCTGAGTTTAATTCACAATAATAGAATGAATAAACTATTTTGATATTGAAACCATTTCCCATTTGTTTAACTGTGAATAGCGCATATCATTTTATTCTTTAATCCAACGCTTAACACAACGGCGCACTAAATGTTTTTCTTTTTGTAATTTAAATTTAAATTCAATATGAGAATATAAAGGCTTATACCTCTATCCTCATGGGTTTAATTTTCTAAAAAAAGTCTTAATCAGGTCCTGTTGGAATTTATTGCCGGTATTGTGTACATATTTAATTGTTATGATAGTATTAAAGCCGTTATTTGTGTACAATTGCACCGAATCAAAATAGATGCAGCGGCTTATATTATGAAATCAGAATTCAAACATGCTTTCAATTCCTACTTTCAATCCTCATATCCTGACTACACAATTATGTAGAGCTGCCTACTGAACAAAACCCCCAATGTAAATAGACTCTGATATTATGGGGATGTCGCAAATTATGCCGAGCATATTGGCCTCCTAATCCCAGACAAGCCCCTATTACCCGCACTTCACCGTCCGAGGAAGATGACGGATGGGGAGAAAATGGCGCCTTTGCATCCATCCTCCTCCCCTTTGTAATTTCTTCCTATAGCGCTCCCCAACCGCATCAATTCCCGGTATTATATCCCTAATTGGTCCCTGAATTAGATAAGATCGTTGCTGCATTAAAGGTGTTTATCCCCTTAGTGCAAAGATTTTAAGAAGGCAGAAATGACGGTAACGGGCGGGAGATCTTTTCTTGTGATTAAGTGACGTTGTTTAAGCATCTTGCTGGTGTTAATAGCTCGGGACAATACGAGTTTGACCATCCTGACTATGATAGATACTTCTAGATTGTGTATACATGTGATTTTTCGTCATAAATAAGTTTGTATGTACATATGTTCTTATTATATTATATTATATTTTAAATATATAATTGTATTATTGATATATCAAGTTTGATAAAACAGGGCCTTGCTCTGAACTTGATTTGATT
>BEXV01000756.1:33567-52280 GCA_003118195.1 Hemicentrotus pulcherrimus | reverse complement strand
AGAGAGAGAGAAAGAGAGAGGGAGCAAAGAGGGGGGAGAGAGGAGAGAGAGGGTGATCTTGAGATGCGTAGTATAGATTATATTTAAACACTTGACTTGAGTTGGAGAGGGTTCATTGCTTGTTGTATGGATAGGCCAGACGCGCGGAGGGCTGCATTAGGGAAGCATTATGGCGTGTCATAATCATAGACCATAAGTCAACAGAACCCGTGTTGTTATTACGCTCCATCTACATCCATTTCATTCGGACTTGACACTTTACAACTCCCATCCTCACCAAAGGGCCTTATCCACGCTTGATTTAAAAGTATTTAAAGACTCATTCTTATCTCGCAAACCCTTCCGTTTTGTCCCCTCGCTGTCTCCTTTCCATCCATCTCCCACTCTCTCTCCGCATCTCTCTCACTAGATGGAGCTAATAATGTCGCCCTGGGCAGTAATTTACACTTCATCAGCCTCTGGAAGTAGCGCGAAGCTATAATTTTGTCATTTAAGCGAGATAAAGTATGTTATTAAAAGTCAAAACCTCCAGGGTTTTCGGCGTACAAGAGGCCGCACCTTTGCGGCATGTTCTCTTCCCCTTGCCCGAAATGGGTGCGTCGTATAGACGGATGGGGGTAAGTTTACGTCAGGGGCAGCGCGTGGCGCCTCTCGGATACCAGGAGGGGCTTATATGAACGGTGTAAGGGGTAGGAAAAGGGACCCGCCATCGTTCTCTTACCCCAAGACGTGTTCATTTGAGCGTCTCCCACACGCGCTTCCTCCTTACTCTAACATCTGCCGCTACATTCCGCTATGCAAGGCTGAGACACATTATCGAGGGTACCATTGGCGTTTGGGTTTTAACGTCAAGGGTATTAAAGTCTACATGACTTGCTTTTTCCCCGCAACCCATCTTTCTCATGAGGATTGATTTAATTAAGTCTCTTTCGGTTTATTAACTCAAGAAAGTCTAATGATACGAACCTTGGATGTTTATAGAGAAGCAAGGTCTTCAAAAGAGTCAAACATAAGGGAACAAAAATCAAATACACCAGCGATATGAAATAAAAAAAATAAAAATCTAGGAAGCCTAATTATATTTTTCTCTTCCTTGCTCCACCCTCTCTGTCGCCAAGTATCCTCCTTCTCCTCATTTTTTTTCATTCTCTCATTTTTTCCTTCTCATTTTTATGCATCCCTTCATTTCTTTTCTAGTATCCTCTTTCCTTTTCCCTCTACTTCGTGATGTCATTTGAATAGTGTTAACAGAACATTTTATTAAATCGTAATTACTAAAAATGATCAAGGAGAAACATTGTGAGAAATGACAATGCTAGATGGTGAAAGATAATTGTCGTTACTTAATTAGTACGATCAAGGAAGAACTCATTTGACCTAATCTATCAACCGACCATTGTCATTCTCTGAAAAAAAAACGAAGGGACACTCATCATCAACATCATCTTAACAACCACGAGGACGACTTCGCCAGCGTAATTGCGACATTTCGAATGCGTCCCACGCGATCGTCGACAGCGTGTTGTAATTCGAACACATGTATTGGATACAAGCGAACAGTGAGTCACGTACGATCCGCACTTAATCATCGACGACGCGAAAATCATATTTCCAATTTAAATCAGACAAGAATATTATATCAGAACCGGGGGCATTATCACGGCCTGGCGGGCGGGTTTTCGGCTTTCTTACAGATAAGGAAGGATATAATTAGCATAACTATTCTTGAATAAAGAGATACTAGATAGATGGATAGAGAGAGAGAGACACACACACACACACACACACACACACGCACACACACAAACAGAAGGGGGGGGGGGGTTGTTGTGGGATCCCTTTTCAGCTTTGAGAATATAACCTTGCGAACCGTATTATCTTGGTTAATTGCTTACTACAGTAATCGACAATTGTTTAATTTCTCTCTCATGATGTACTAGAAAATCATGTAAAACTTATTTTCTCTCCCTTTATCTCAATCAGTCTCGTCTCTTTAGAAGTATCTCTCTCTATCAGTCGATCCGTTGCAAATTTGTAAACCTATCTTTTAATCTTTATGATAATGCTCAACTATATTTTCTCAACATTTCTCTATTATTTTCCACTAATCCCTCTCTGATATCTCAAGTTTGTAAACTTATTCCTTGACCCTTAGCATAATGATCTCGAATGAAAGAAAACGAGAAATGCCTCACCCAAATCAAAAAGTGGAATCGCATTTATATTTCCGATTGGTGTAACTTTGGGGGAAATTCTGGGGAAAGAGAAAAATCTCTGTATGCAAAAATGGGAATTTGGGTAAATTGGTGTCTCGGGACGAAGTGCAACGAATTTCTTTCCACGCTTCGCAGCCTCGCTGATGAGTCTAGCACGTTATGAGCGAGCTAGCAGAGGATGACGAAGCGTCAATCGGGTGACGGTCGGCCTGGAGTTACTGTCTGTCCTCGGTCGTCCTCGGGTTGCCACATAATAAATTGCTGAGTTCTTAATGAAGACAAGGCATTTTTCTTTAAGCTGGTAAGGCCGTCTATGGAGTTCGGTTGGTTAAGATTCAAATTCCATATTAGTTAGTGAAGCGTTTGACTTGGTCTGGTGTAGATTGTATCAAAGGATTAAATAGTCATATTGGCATGATTAGGGTCAGGAAAACACCTCCGTTTCTAAAAGTCAGTGCTACCGCGCATTTGCTAATTATAAATCAAAATCCTTATGCATATGCCTTATTTAGGAAGTAAAGAACCACCATTCACCGCTCACAATGGATAAAGGCTATCCAGACATACCAGTCCTTACAACTTCAATGTTTTATTCGCCTTGTTTGTATGACAAAATAATTTCGACCTCCATTCTCGAAAAGAGGACATACACATTTCGAAGCCTAGACCTACCATGGCTGTCCATCGTATCCTTATTTCACGACAGTCGTGTAACCCCACATTTTCTTTGCAGGAGAAATCAAATCGTGTAGCGTAGCGTCATTCTATCGTCCCGCCGGAGCTTGGGCGACGCGCATCAGTGCCCGCTTCGCTCGAGGAGCTCGGTAATCCCTCCCTGAGGGACTCGAATGCTAGCAATAAAGTACGCGAACTGATGATATTAGTGGCTCGTTTGGGAACCGCTAGGGACCCGGTATAACTGGTCCAAAGATCTCCTTCATGATCATGTCTAGATACCGATAAGAAATTATATATATATATTTTTTTATCAACTCTTAAAAAAAGGCATGATTAAAAAAATTATTATAATAGCACTGTATAAAAGTTATTTTGTTGCATTAGCCAAGACCAAAAAGGAATCTTTATACTTGGGACTAGCCTGAAAGACCACATATTGAGTATAAAACAGAAGCAATACCGTAAATATACTCTACCGCTTAAATATAACTATGGTGAGTTCGACTGCAGGAAATTAACTATCATATTACAATTACACTTATTCAAGACAATAGAGAGCACATTGACCATTTGAGTGTTAGTGCTTTTTGCTTAAAATATGTGTGAAGAGTTTTGAGGGAGGGCCAACATTTTATCAACACCTTTTCAAGAATATTACAACTGTCAATTTAGGAATAATCTAAATATACCGCAGTCAGGAAGAAGTTATTGACGATTTGATTCGCTTTCATTTACCATGAAGAAGTACCCCCCCCCCCCCAAAAAAAAAAAAAAAAAAAAAAAAAATAAATAAAATAAAATAAAAATGGATCGATCTCTATGAGGCTCAACAAAATGAGAAGCCCTATTGAGGTAATAACAAGTCAGAATTGTGTTAACGTCAGAAAAAAAAAAAAATATACCATATCGGTTCACAGATTTTGTTTTTATTTTACTGGTGCGCAGCCGTAAGAACGGGGTCCTCGTTTGAGGGTTGGTTTGTCTTGAAAATACATCAGTGATACGGATGATGAACAATTATTTTTAGGATGGAAACCTGTTTTCTTATTTTCCATCTCCATCAACCGGTAGGCCGAGTGCAAGAAGGCAGTTTTCGCCAATTATGAACACTTCTCACACGACATATTTTTTTTTTGCTTGTGGATCCATACGTTGGTAGTAAATTCATTTTTTTCCCCTTCAAATCCATAGGTTTGATTTTGGTAAATGTCTTAAGAGTCTTGTGGGAGGGTTGATATTTTTTTCAGCACTTTTTCAATAATGTCACTGTTGTGAATTTAGGAATTATATAAATACAGCGAGGTCAGGAATAACTTATTCCAGCACATTCTTCTCCTGAAAATTGATAATTTTAGTTTGATTCGATTTAATTAAATTATTAGCGGCTGAATGCATGATGAAAATAAATTTGACCTGCAGTGTTGATCAATTTATGCCTTCGGGTGAAATTTGTGACATACGACCTTGTGATAGGGACGTCGATATGATAGAACAGAATGAAGGATGTCCCCGCGAATCGAGATTCAAACCATCTCACTTTCTAGCCCGCCTCCCAAGACAGACTGGCTGAGAGAGACGGGAGCGAGACTGCGATCTCAATTAACGACTTACTTCCATTTTTTTCTTCTTCCTGATGATGATGATCTTCTTCCCCTGCACCCGTCTCGTCTCCCCTTAGCGTTTGAGCGCCACGGATCGTGAACGTTGCTGTCATTTCATTGATTCTATACTGCCTCTGCTAGCTAGCTTCAAAGTCCTTTCTTGTTGTTATCTGGACCCTCACTATATTATCTGTGTCTCGTGAATGTTTTCTTGTTGTTGGTAGTTTTGTCTATCAGTTTTCCTGTCTGTCTATACACCCCCACTCTCTGTCTGAATTATTCTTCATGTAAATCCGCTCCTACCTTCAAAAGGAAATCTTGCGCTTCTTTCTTTTTATTTTTCTCGTATCTACATGGGTACATACCCCCCCCCCAAAAAAAAAAAAGGGGGGGGGAACAGAAATCAATGTAAGGATCCCTCCCATACAGCCCTATTTCCGTTCACATTATTGATTCACATTTCATCCACCCAATAAGGCCGGTGCTCTCGCCAAACCCACATCGCCATGCAGTGCCCCTCAATACATGTCCCCTTGCTACGCTATTGCCAGTCACCCTTTTCATCCCTTCCCCTCCCACCCGATGGACCTTTAATGCGGACCTTGACGCCCCTCCCCCATTCCATTGCCCCTTCAATGCCTCGCTACGCCACGGACAATCACACACCATCCTTCTATCCCCTCCACTCCCATCCAATGAGCATCTAATACGGGATAATAATGTCATCGACGGTAACCCTATGAGGGTTCTCATTAAAACCTTCGCTATAGCTGTCCCATCTCCCTACTGCCCGTGACCTCTTTTCTACCGATGATCGCGGGTAATCCATCCCATCCCCCCTCCCATGAGCTTTAACAACAAAAAAATCAAGCTAATATCAATTTGATTCTCCTCTAGCTCTTTCTCTCTTCCCCATTTTTATGTCATTACCTTTTCATTTTCCCTCTGTGTCATGTCTTTTTAAAGTCCGATGTAACAATAGGTACCAAGCTTCGGGATTCAATATTTACTTCAACACATAGCTAATGATGTATTTAAGAGTTTTACGTGGAATTTCCTAAAATAGATTTTAGAATATCATTGAAATATTCTAATAAGATAATTGTTTACTTAAAAAGACTTAAAAAGGAATAGTTATACGCATGCGCAACTCTGAAGCACTCCACCATTTTAGATTACCGCAAAGGACTAGGTTTTCTCTTTTTCCATGTCATAACCAACGTATTTATGAGTGAGAACGATAGGAGAATATATGGTACAGCACTTTCCCTCGCATTATCATTTTCATTCTTCAATTTCGCCTCAAAATAATGATTTTCCAGCCGGCAAAACCTTCATGAAATTAGACATGGATATTTAGCGCTTACGCAGCTTGAAAATGACATAATCAGATGGGTGCGCTGTCGCTTCGAGGGTGTATGAGATGTGGGTGATGGTTGTATATTGGGATGATGGGGAGGATGATGTTCGTATGTAAGTGTCATTTTCAGTTCTATGTGCTCGGTAATGGAGCGCATGAGAATCTGGAATGATTAAAGTTTTAGTTTGTCAGAAGAAACGAGCTGAAAATCTGCCTTCCTCAATCTAAACACCTTGCCTTCTAACTTGCCTCAAGTTTCCTCTTCTCGTGTTTGCCAATACATTAGAAAATACAACGTTATCCTTGGTGTAAAGACGCATCACTGACACATTCACTTACACATTCGCTGAAAGTCGGTATAAAAGAAAGGGTTATTTATCATTTTTGTAAATGCTCTCTTACGCTTTTTTGTCCCCCAAAATGATAAGCAGTGGAACTCATTATTGACAAAGCAGTTTGAGTTGTTGATCAAACCAATTTGCCTATGGGTATTCAGAATTGGATAATTGAGTCTTGAGGCGATATAAAGCGTGAAATCACGTTTAATCTCAAACTCGTTTATTTTCTTCTTGCCCGATTTTCATCCTTTGTGTCCCATTCATTCTATCCCCTTCGTTTTCGCCATAAAGTTATGTAGGGTGCGACATAATGATAGTATGCGTTAATAATCGAGGACCAATTATTTCCGCCGAATTAAGATGTTCTTCTTAACCTCAGATCTTCTCCATGTCAGCAGCTAACTCCAACACCATCAGCCCCTATTTTCACTGGGAAAGTTCCCATAGCTAAGGAAAGTGTGGATTTGTGCACGAGTCTCGTTTTCGGATATGTTTTCGGGGAGAGACTACGAACAGTACTCATACATAATGTGTAAAACCATGTTATAAAGTTATTACAGACCGATGTGCGGTAAAGCGAAAATGGCGCCAATGAGAATCTTTGGTTCAGAGAAGAGAACAAATAGAAGAAACTGAAGCCTACTGACTGTGTGTGCATCCATAGTGCTTCTGGAGGAGTGCATTGTAGAGGTCATTCGTTGATTGTAAGTCCAGCTCAGAGAAGACAAATTGATATGATACTTGGAGATCAAATTTGATAACACTGGTCATGATTTCATATGACAAAGAGTAAAGCCGTGTCCAAAAACTAATGCATGCGGCTACCCGTGAAATCGTAAGGCCGTCCAATATGATCACTGCTTATGATATCCTAACATTTGGATTTTTACCATAATTTTAGATTAAGTGTAATACTCTCAACTTGTAACATTAGTTTTACTTGTATCATGAATTAACAACTAATGTAAATAAAATCTTTTATAGCTATGTAGGCCTATATAATTAAGTTAATTCTACAATTTCTGCCATTATGAATTCTTTGTATGATTTTATTCGTGATAATATGCTATTGCTTTGCTAATAATCAGAAAGAAAGAAGTTCAATTCATAATCTGATATATTGACCAGTTTCATGTCTAATTGAAAAAGAGGTCGCAAAAAAGCCTTTTTAATGAGATGCGTGATTATTATGTTGAGAAGATCAAGCGATTTTTTATACATACTAAACCCTACACCTAGAACATGAAAATCGCAGAACTATTGAAGAAGTCTAAGGTTACGCGAGATACACATTAAGGAAAAGAGAGGGATGATTAATTGTGTGGATACCGATTTAAATACATATAAGGGTAAACCTTCGATTGACCGACATGTTTTCAATTGGTGCGAACCCTTGGCGTAGCCTACGACTTAATGGCTTCTCAAGTAAGGAATAGAGCGCGGTTAAGTAGCGATTTAAGAGAAGAATTGGATGACTATGGGGTACATTTCCCTTCAAAGGAATCAAGCCCTGGGATTAACGGAGAACGGAAATTGATAGTCCACCTCAAGAAGGACCCAAGAGAGATTAAAACCCAAGCTCTATTCTTCACAGGATTGATCTATTAGTTAAAGGCAGAGGGGATGATGAAGAGGAGAAGAGGGGGACGAATTTTCTCTAAACAATGGATGGGGTAGTGAGGGGGCAGAGCACAAAAGCGAGCGATCTAAGGCTTATGCTTACCTGTCGATAAGGGCTAAAGAATTAAATACAGAAAGGTTTGAAATTGGGGCAGAAATAGAAGCTATTCATGCTAATTTTAGGTCTTGACAGGGTTGATTAAATACCGGAAAATAAATGAGTTTGGTTGACAAAACATGTCCGCAGCATTTAAAGGAGGTAATGTTTATTGAGTCCCATGCCCTGAATGAACGAAATGTTCTTATATACGTTTTATTACATAATGATCAGTATAAAGAGTTGTTTAATTAGATTAAAAGTCATTACATTAAAGTGAAGTCTTTAAAATAAAAGATTAAACACTCATCTAAGGGCCTCTTGATGTAGAATACTTAATCAAAATGCATTCTTTATTTTGATGAAAGTGATAGTTTTCTGTGAAAAAAAAAAATCCCCTTGAAATTTCGATCTCCATATGACAACCTGAATCTTTGTTTGCCAAAATCGAGACAAGTGCTGGATAATTGAAACGAGCGTAAGCTCATGAAGATACACATTCACAACCACAATGATCTCAATTAACTGATAAACGTGAAATGTGGAGGCGCCATCTTGAAATACAGAGCTGAAACCCGAAATCTTGTAATTGCATAATGACATCCGTTTTCTTCTTTACAATCGGTAAAGATAACGATTAAAAAAACAAACTTTGCCAGTTGATTTACAAACCCGATAAGTTCTTATAATCATAAATAAGACATCCTATCTCTGCTATTCACGTTTCTTAAGTGTCTTTTAAGTCAAAACCTCTCTTCGACACGAAAGTAAAAATATCTTTTCACTTCCTGTCTTATCCATACAGAACATAATTACAAAAGTGTATCACTGGCCCATCCCATTATCTTGCGGACTCTGAAACCTGTTCACGTGACAAAAAGGGGTATCATTATGGGATTATCTAAAGTGTTCCTAAATGATCGAAGATGGGAGTTCAGCTTTGTTTGTCCATGGTGAAAGAGAATGGGCGAGGTCGTGAAATGCACTTTTTTTTTGCAGGTCATCTAATCCAATATTGGCGTAAATTTAGTACCCTGATGTACATCTGTTGAGAACGAGAGACCGAACTGAAAACTTTTGATTTTTGTTTAAGGATTGTAATTATTACTGTAAAACGCTTCACAAATAGTATGTTTAGTATGAAATAAATCACGTTAATTACGTATACGCTATTTTATAATAAGCATGGTAAGTGCATATTGCTTTGCTTTTGTGCCAATGTCAGTATAATAATTGTAGTCGGCTCCCATAGTCAATATCAATTATAAATAAATAAAAAAAAAACTTCATATTCTATATTTTTCATTTCTCTTTTCTCCTGTTTCATCGTACTTTGAATCAGTAAATACTTTTCGATCAATAATGATAATTACAAATATATTCACAATTATATAGCCATAGTGTATGGAAGTAAACAGGACGATCTCGGATGACAAACGGAATAAATTTTGCATTCAATCGATGGGCCTTTTTTAAGATTTGATCTCGCTTGACTCGGGTCAGGTATACGCCTTTTACCTTATCTTTAAACTGCACAAAGAAATAATCCATAGCAGAGGTCCCAGTTTTTGGACTGTCAAAATACATTTCATCTGCTTTTGGCACAGAAGATTCTCTTTGGTTTTTAAATCCCGTGTGATATCATCAGTCACTCGGCGACTATACGTACAAGCAGTCGGTATATAGGTCCCCGATCGCAAGGGAAGGATTCGAAAACAATTTTAGCAATACCTGATCCTTCCGCCACGAGGCATTAGGAAATCTAAAAACCAACAAATGGGTTCTGAATTAGGCGGTACTTAAAGCTTGAAGACAGTCGGACAACCTAGAAAGTGGATTCTCTTATTCTACGTCAGGCCTAGTTGACGTTGTGATGTACATTTCTTACGAGAGCGTGCGCGGTCGAAAGTGAGCCGAACGGCGCTCGGCAAGGATCGGATTTCTTCGACGCCTGCTGCTTTTACTAACGAGAAAAGCGTGCGCGCCAGGGTTGGGGCATTACGGTGACACGCGTACTTAATAAACGGACTCGGGTTGAACTGCTGTTGCTACTGCGCGACAGATGTTGAATGGGGGATCTGAGAGAGGGTGAGGGGGTAAAGGAAGGGGATAAAAGCAATATGACTGGAGGAGAAGTATTTTAAGGGGGCAGTGTCAGTTGAGATGTAGGGAGCTTGATAGATCGGAGGGCCATCCCAAGGGGTTTCCTGTACCCTTTTCCCCTTCATTTTTGAATGTTGAAGACTTGGAAGTGCACTCGCGCCAAACTGATAGCTAAAACATCCCATTCATCCGTCAGAAGTTAAAACGAAAAGGGGGAAAGACGGAAGCTAAAGTTTTGCTAAAAAGCTTTTTTCGTCTCTGTATTACTTTGAGGGTCCTGAACTTAAACAAATACACGTGACTAAACAATAAGTTTGTATCTATCTGAAGAAGAAAAAAAAATTCCAAAGAATTAAAATACTATAAATCCCACTCCTGATATAAAAATTACCTCCACTGACTTCCAACAGTCGGTGTTGCTTATTTCAGTGAAACACTACTTTACGTGTTTCAGGTCACCAGATCTGCTTCAACATCACGGTTCATGTATAGGTTGCAAATTCGTCTATCATCATATATTTATTTGAATGAAGAGCAGTAGATGGGTATATGAAGGGAATGGCAGAAAACTCACAAGATCTATTCTATTCAGACAATCGTCGGGAATGTGGAAAGCGTACACAGGCCAATGGTACAGGATAAAGAGCCTCTAAAGTGTCTCTACTTTTTAAAGACACACCTCAATTTTGAAAATCCGCGAAAAGCCCCGCTGGAAATTCAGCAATCGACCAAACCTCAGGTCTAAGTTTGGAAAGCTTCATGTTCTAAGTTTACATTTCATAGTGTTGTGTTAGTGTCGGGTTCACCCTCCTGATTTCTAGACGGCAACCAGGGGTAACTCTAGCCAGGCCGTCTGGCGGGATGATGATTGCCATCGTGGCACTAGCCGATGACCCTGGCTCTGGTATTTGTACCTGTACCTCCAGTTCATCGTGGAGTACGAATGGAATGGTTGGACACAAGATAAATTTGACCAAACAATAGAATGGAGGCACAAAGCCTATGTTTTTCTACCCTTTATAATAATAAAAACACATGTTCTTCTTCTCCAATGTATCATTCTTCACCAGCATTCTTTTGTTTTATAAGAATTGAATTCAAGTTATCTCATCCCCTTCTCAAACCGCTTTTATCAATTTCTATATTTCTTCTGCTTCTTTTTCTAATAATTGTTATTGACCACATATACTATGTTTTGTGAAGATTGGGATACGTTTCCCTCATCTGTCTTTCTTGTCAGTTTAAGTACCAATGGTATATTTCCCCTTACAGCCGAAAAGAAAACAATATATCCCTGAAAATCTATATGTATTTGAAGCATTGACTTCGGAGGAATTTAATTTATAGTTGCTGATAAGTTCATCAAAACCACCAGCACCTCGACAAAAGCCAGAACTGTCCATTACCAACAAACAGACGGCCCATTCATTACTGCTGGAGCATGATATATTGATATTCCAACTCGTCAATTTGTAAGCAGAGATTGCGACTCAGTGACAGTTTAGATCCGATATCGTCGCTCTCCCCGACCTCGGCGTTGGCTCGACGCCGACCGAAGGTTCTTATCCTCTAACATTACACCGCTCTCCACCCCGACCATTACAACTCCTTGTTTCGTGTACACCCCAGACCGAGGATTTATACTCGAAGATGGAGAAAGAAAAGATGCGGTTTGACATGATCACGGACATAACAAAAATATCGCGAAGAAAACAAATCATAACTCTGGTTACCAAACCAATAGAAGTATTCTCGCTATTAAACTCTACACCCTCTCCTGATACACATCTTGCTTTGTCCAGTCGGAAACCTACCATGATGACAGAGGATAGACTGGGTGGTTGGTGATGAGGTTCTTGGGTTTGGCTGATAACTCTAAAATAATATATAAACTGTATAGTAGGTGAAAAAGGAAAGAAACCATTGGTTTATGACCCTACAATATGCCGTTGCGGTTTGAAACGTCAAATGAGATTGACTCGCAAATTTGATATTTGGATGAGGATGAAAATATATGAATATCTTGACTTAAAACTTTACGTTGATATCTTACGTTGTAGAGAGTGGATTGATAAAGCTCAAATAATAAGCCAAACATTGCCGAAGGCAAACAACGATAAACATGTTACCACACATCCCTAATATCATCTAGAATTTAAAGCAACGACCAAAAAGGGTTCATTAAAGCATGCTACTATACACTTCTATTCATTTCCTACATTCACCCATTCAGCCTATTGCACGACGATATCATTATGATGATTATGATCTCACTAGTCTCATTTGTGTTGTTCAACCTCCTACGATTTCTGATTGTATTACATTGAAAGAAGCTAATCCATGATTGATCTAGAATACAGTGAGATGTAAAAAATTAGAAGTAGATAAGCAAAGAGAAGCAACTTTAACATGTGTAAGCTATCCATATTTGTAATACCCCCTCGTATGTGTGGTTTTTGTAGAAAGAAGAATTATCTTCCACGAAACGACCTAGATAAGAATAAAATTGTCCCGACCCTTTTCTCTCAGCTAGGTGATTAAGCAATTCATTTTAGTTTCGTTGATAATAAGGGCTGGATTTGATCACGAAGGGTGGGGACGCGATGAAGCCGCTGTCATGGAAACTGTGTCTTCAGATGTTTGGGACATGTTTGTCTTGTTAGGACTGAATGGTTACTTATGTGGCGGCTGTGATGTTTAGATGCATACTGTAGGATTTGGTGATGGTGAGGATAATGATGATGTTGATGATGATGATGGTGATGATGCAGATGATACTAATGATGGTTATAGTGACAATGGTGGTGGTGATAATAATGTTCATCATGATTGGTGTAGCAATGAAAACCATGGGGAGTAGCATGAGTTAGTGAAGCACGTGGTAGGAACGGGGGGGGGGGGGGGNNNGGGGTGATAGGAGACAGTGCAAATACTTATGGTGATAATGTTGTATAGTGTGATGAGTATGATCATGGCGATGACAACTGCAAATTAAATTTGTAATACGATAATTTCTGTTAAATGTAATAACTGTAAAGATATTTCAAAAAGATATTTTGCAAATTTTCAATAACATTTGTGAAGTGGTTAGTATTCTTGACCGCCAATCAAGGAGTTGTTGTTTCGAATCTTACCAGGATGCATGTGCAAACAAATATAAGAAACACTATCTTCTATCACGTCACTCGATCTACATGTAGGTTTTTCTATTGGGTCCAACAAACTTCTCGTGACATCATGGATTCTAGGAAAAAATAATAGAAAACACGATCAAATCTTTATAATGAATCTTTTTCTCTTTTTTCTTTACAGATGGTACACCAGGGCATCACGATGGCCAATCTGTACTGGCCGAGGAAGCCCGCAAGATGATGAAGACGAACAGCGGTGCTTTCTCTCCCCACCAGATCGAAGCGATGGAGAAGGCTTGTAACCCTTCACTTTACCCCGACGTCTACCGCAAGGACATCGCCCAGGATGCCCGTGGTCAGGTGATTACCAGGAAGATGGTACTATTTTATGCCTTTCAACCAACTCGAAAAATATCTTGCTATGTCATTTTAGGTGTCAGGTGTGGGATTAAACGTTGGATGCCTAATTGGTCCAGTTTTTCTCAAAAGAAAAGCCAAGCATAGTCTATTTTACTTTATTTTTCTTGGTTGAAGAGCCATTGAACTTTATGCGTACGTATTGCATGTTTGTACTTACACAACAAAATGTAAAAGGAATTTCATCAAATGTTGTTTAAAAAGTATACGATTCGGCATAGATCCAAAGCTGACATTTCTGGTTTTCAGTGCATCCACTACATTTGTTAGTGTTCTCCTCTAACAGATTTTAAGGATCTCTTCAATTCAAAAACGACAACAACCACAACATCAGATATCAATGTATCTATTTTTTTCAAATTTGAAGCTTGATTGTTGTACTTTTGTTTCTCGTTTTCAGGTCGGTATGCCTATCTCTAGCGCATCAGAATACCATGCGAGTTTAGAAGCACAGCGCCATCATGCGGTGACATCAGGTTACCATCAAACAGGTAATAACATTTTTGTTTTAAATGCAACTGTGCCATTATTTAGCTGTTCCAGACAAGATTGACAAATATTTTTAAGATGCGAGAAGTTGTTTATACTTCCAAATATTTCCATTTTCATCAATCCATCCTTCTTTACATTTCAGGCCAGAGTCGAGATATGACCCCACTCCACGGCTACCCAGCCTCATCTCAAGGCGGTTATTCCAGCGGCTCAGTGGCCGGTATTGTGCCTCCTCTAGTGCTTCCACCAGGCGGTGGCTCTTACAGCCATAGCGGACGGGAAGGTGAGTGCTCAAAACAACTGGGATGGAGACTAAGTTCTAACAAAATAACGTCCTACCAACCAATGCTTTTTCTGGCGTGGATTTGCAGTCATTTTAAGAATTTGTTTTCAATTTGCGACCTTTTTTCTTATCACTACATTGTTAAATGAAGCGCTGAAGATGATGATGATAAAAATTATAGAGGTTCTCCCTTCTCATTATTTTTATAAAATTATGTAATTATTTCTCCTCCCTTTTTCTCATTGCTTTCTCCCTCACTCTCATGACCTGTTTCTTTATCAAACTGATGGACCACGTGTCATGATGGCTGTAAGAGTTGCATTGCCTTAATTTGAAAGGAGAAGGACCGATTAACCTAGCCTAAATATGGAGAGAAAACGCTGATAAACTTGTCCTTCTAAGAAATTGATTATTATTTGGTGATGCATCTTCAGTGCTAGTAAAACTGAAGCTAATTTGTCTCTTCCTTTTCCTCTCATTGCTTTTCGCTCATTTCTCAGGTGAATATTCCTCCCAGTTTTCACAGTACAACCACCCCCACGCCCAATTCTCAGTTTCAGGCCATTACAATGATTGGCAACGCTATACTGGTAGCCAGAGCCTGCTAAGTAAGTAGACCTGTAAGTATTATCAATCACAATACTGACGGAATACGGCTTGTGAAGAGACTAGCTATCGTGTTTGAATTCACTAACATCTATATTATTGTAAAATTAGTACTTTTGAATCACCCTAAAAGATAAACAGGACTGTTATAAAACCAGCTCACTTTTTTGTTTCCACGACCAGAATAATGATGTTAATTCGATGACAAATCGGCTGCTTACTCATGTAAATAATAGTATTTTGGTTTTCCAAACTTTCATTACTGATGCAGATTTACTGCTATCTATCACAAAAGTATTTATGTACCAAGTGAAAATTGACACTAGGCCACAAGCATTGTAGATTCCTTTACCAAATTTTGGATCCTTCAATATTTGCTCCTGATGATGAATTTAAAATTAAAGAACAAAAGTATCATTTGGCTTAAACATAACAACATTATATTGCCATTTCGTCGTATTAGCATGCATGCTTCATTTCTAGATGCATTCATTTAAAACTTTCCTATTATTTGTGTGAATATAATTTTATTGATTATAATTTGCATGTGTAGTTTGTGATTCATGTGATCATTTTCTTGTATTTCCTTTCAACCATTCTGCTTTTGTGTAATTCTTCCTTCATGTTCTCTCCCGTTGTGTAATCCAAGTTTGTTCTAACCTTTTGTATTCTGTTTGTCTCTTTGTTTCTTTTCTCACCCACACACCCTTCCACCTACCCACCCTTCCCGTCCAAACCAATCATTCATCCATTATCACAAACTTGTATACGCGTGCGCAGATTATAGCTACCAATGAGGGCCAATGAATGTAACTCTTCCCAACCTTTTTTATGACCCATAGCCAAACAAGGCAGCCCCCAGGCACATGCCCAGATGTCAACCCACAATCAGGCCAGTCACCAGCAACATCATCAACAACATCAGCAGCATCAGCAATACCTGTTGCAAGCTCAAAGCCACAACGCACATCTACATCCCTCAGCGCAAGCTGGGTTGGTTGGCGACCCCCACAGCAGAGTTGTGTCGCCACAAAACGTCACAACCACCACTTCCCCCGCTGGTAACAGCAGCACCCCAAGCATCAACCATCATCCGCAACAAGGATCACAACCCCAGCAACATCACCCACAACAGATGCGGCACAGTCCTCATGATCTTTCGACCACCACAATGGCGGCGTCGCCTGATACCAATGTAATTGTCATCTCAACCGGTCCTGGCGGGGAACCAAGGGGTACAAACGTTCTGGATCTACGCACAGGGGTAACAAATGGCACCCCTGCCGTTTAATAACGCCAATCCACCCACCATCATCACCACAATCAATACAATGATACATCTAATTCACAATCCCCTTCCATTGAGTCTGCTGAATGCCGGTTTTCATACGTAATTATATGTATGACTTGAAAAAAAAAACACTTCTTGTATTCCGTTATTATGCCTATCGAACAAACTATATTGAAATAAAGCTATATTTCATGATAAAAACGAAGAATGATCAAGTGCAAATTATGCAACCAACTATTTCCCGCCATAAGTTGAATGTTCCACCAGATACAAATCATACGAGTTGGATAGTCCTCCGAAATCGAGCGTAACGATAAATCAAAACTTAAGATATTCCCCTTTTACATGTTTTATATACCACCTTTTCAGTTCGTAGCGATTTTCCTGTACAAAGTATATCAAACAGTTCTTATTGTATATAGATTTATTTTCTATGAAAAAAGGGCCTTTCTCTGAAATGTTTAGAAGAATATTCAATGTTTCCTTTATATTGTATATATTTATTCGATGTTCTTTTTGTAGCGTATAAGTTTTGGTGAATGTGTGTCTTGTATTTATACCTTATACGACGACAATTCGAACATCGTGCGTATCTTCTGTTATGTGATGGGCAAGGCAATGCTTTATACTTGTAGAATAGTTGATTTGATGGCGTGACCGCTGAACATGAAGGTTCACAGATCGAAGTTTACTTAAAAACCTTTCCCTTTGTACTATAATTATATTATTTTCCTGGCTATAAGAAACGCACAAACTAAATGCACAGTACGGCCTTTTGCTGCATCTTATCTTATTTATTCACTTGGCTACAAAAAAAAGGTTCTTCGAACCTTTGACGTTTCTTATGAATATTGGTTGAGGTGATGTTTTCTAAAAAGATGAATTAAGTTATTAATTCCTTGTTTACTGATCTCGATACTGAACATGTCGTTTCAACGATATGCGAAGAAAACATTGAAATATATTTCCAAGTGTCTTCGGGCAGGTATTGGTGCAATAGGATTACTCTAGTCATTTTTATTCATATTTTTTAATATTTTGATTATACTTTGGGAAACTAACTCAGAGTCAGTGAGTTCAGTATTCCATTTATTAGCAGTAGGTTAGAACTTTGGGATGACAGTGGATTTAAATCCCTCGTCACAAACATGGAGTCTTTTTTTTACATTATCAAACTACAAATATTGATATATTTGTCATAACTCTGTGCGAAACCTACGCAATCGTAAAAGCAGACATTTGTCGAAATACTTTGTGATAATCTTTGAATTAAAAAAAAAAAAGGATGCACATGAAATCAGTCGTTTTTGTTCACATGGTTACTGTTCATAAGGGTGATATTTTGTACTTGTCATGAATAGACAAGAAAGTAAATGGTTCAAATTATATAAAGGTATTTGCCTCAGGAAATTGAATGAATCATGTAGTAGGCAAAGATGTTGATAATAATTGCGTTGTGAATGCACAGGTATTCATATTAATTTGTCCGTCTAGTGTATCATGATTTAATTGTAGTATTCACATTCTAAGACATTTGCAAATAAGATAATATTTTTCTTCATGTATTTTAACATTTCTGTGTCAGAAAAATATATTATTTAATAAATCTCCTGTCTTGATAGTAAAAAAAAAGCATCCCAGGCATTCTGACCAAAAGCTTTAATTAAACATTTGTTTTCCTGGAAAAATAAAGTAGCATAAAATGATTGATATCTCTGAAGATGATCTTCAGATATAATTGGATTTTTAGGTATGAAAAGTATGATTATTTAATTATCTTTGGAAGAAAAAAAAATGAATGCTTCGATATAATTTTTTTTTAATTTTTGAAACTGTCACCATCGACCATAACTGTTTATATCTTGTAATATTATATTTATTTATGTTATTAATTCCGTTAAAAATTATCTTGTTTCACCGGGTCATGACTTTGGGAGTTTGAGTACCTATCTATTTTCATTTTGAACCAATTAAATACAATTTTGTACGGTGAAAAGAGTATACTGAGTCACATAATGTCTTTAGTCGACCAATTTTGTATCTATACACAAGTTTCTAACCTTTCTATATAGTTCTCTATGAATTATTAATTATTTTAATTATTCCTCATTTTGCACAATGCCTTTCATTCTCAAAAATAGTGTCGCGATGAAATATGTGATGACACGTACTAAAGATATGAGAGTTTTGATATGTAAATATTATAAGACATGCATTTGAATATGAACAGTAATGTATAGTGGATTATGACCAACATCGTGGTAAAAGGTAACAAATTAATAATAAATAATAATGAGGATAATAGTATTGCTCAGGATAATAATGATAAATTATTAAAGCACGGTTTGATCGAAAGTATAGTCGGGTTATTTAAACAATGAAATCAAAAAGTATAAAGATGATTAGTTGGCCATTTCAAACCTGTTTTATAGCAGCGTATATTGTTTCTTTTTCAATATTTGTAAGCTTGTATTTTCTCT
>BEXV01000756.1:20327-33454 GCA_003118195.1 Hemicentrotus pulcherrimus | reverse complement strand
GGGGGGGGGTTGGGCTTAATTTTACGAAGAATTCTTTGTAAAAACTTAAAAATCACAAATATCCTTATGTGTAACAAATTGTTATATTGATTTTGCCCTACACAATAATGTAGAATTGCATTGATTTTTCTAATTTTATGTTTTGCAAATCGAAGAAATTATGAAATCATCTCTTGTTTTGATATTCGTTATTCGTTATTCGATATGCCTTATATAACCCCATTGCGACCAACACTGTTCGATAATATGCGTGATAACAGGCATTCCTTTTTGTTTTGTTTATTATAATACTAATAAGACTTATTGTACATCCCTGGGACACTGTCGTAATCGTCCTCTTGTGTTTGTAAGGGTGCTACTTTCCTAGAAAATCATACCCATTCCATTATCCCTCATCTCTCTCTCTCTCTCTATCTTTCTATTTTCATTCTTTCTTTCTCTCTCCCTTTCTCACTTTTATTCTATCTAACCTCTTGAAAACAGTGTCATGTCTTTTTATATACACATTTCGATTTCAAATTCATCTTGACTTTATTATCCAACTTGACTTGCAAAAGAGTACATTCATACTTAATTATTTATTGTATAAAAGAGGAGATGTTTCATATATTGTATAATCTCTTCCACAGATGCTGACTATGTTTTGATTTATTGACTTTATTTTCTTTTCTTTTGTGGTTAGTTTTATACTAAAAATCAACGTATATTATATGAATTTGTAAAGAATACAATCATTCACTTATCTTCACTCGTGAAGCATTATGGTTTTGATATTTCATGGAAATGTCTCACAGCATACTTTGTACATGGTATTCGTTTGTAATAAAAAGCGAAAAACACCTTGACATGTTCGATCGTATTCTCTTCTGCTTAATTCGCTAGAGGTCACCAGCTCATTGTTCAATTCCTTCGAAGACGGGCGATACATAAGGAATGATGATGATAATGACTATGATAATGATGGTGAAGATGATATTGATGTGGATGGTGGTCATGCTGGAGATTTAAGTGATGATGGAGATGAAGTTGCTGTTGATGATAACGATGACTAGCGGCCGTAGTGATGGTGGCGGTGGTGATGATGATGGTGATGGGGATGATGATAATGATGATGGTGGTTGTATTGATAATGAGTTTGATGGTAATTATGATGGTGGTGGTGGAGATGGGGATGATGATAATGGTGATGGTGATAGAGATGATGCTGCTGCTGAAAATGATGGTTACTATAATGCTGAAATAAATGATACGGATGATGATATTAAGAATTATAATGATGATGATGTTTCTGGTGATGCTCTTGGTGATGGTGGCGATAGTGACGATGCTGATGAAATGAAGACGGTAAACAATAATATTGTGAACACACCTCAAAAGTCTGAAAAACAAACGTACTACTCCTAATTTGTGTAAATAATTAAGTTTGTTTAATATTCAAACACAAAAGGCACAATGAAATTCTATGCAAAGCGTTCTAAATGTTTTTGTTACACTGATCTTAAATCAACCTTTAGCTGGATTACCTCCCCCTCCGTCATTCTCGATGCAAGAGAAATGGCTAGACATTCTTTGTTCGCAGATGGCGCTCTTAAAGAAATAGGAACGCGCTCTGATTAATCAACCTATTAAAAAATATGTCTGCCCAAAACGGATTAAAAACAAAATAAAACTTACAAAACTTAACCAATCTCCCCCAAACAAACTAATGAAACAGCACAGCAAATTCAAAAGAAACAAAAAGGAATCAACTAAAACATACTTATTATTATTAACCCCAAAATACCGATGTAATTCCTATAATACATACATATGTTTCGTGCTTAGCATATCTATCTTTGGCTTTACATGGATAGCAACTTTATTTAAATTAAGCTTAATTTCAAATAGGGGGAATTCTTTGAATTTACCCAATATTATTGGGTAAATTCAAAGAGTTCCTCCTAATTAAAATTAAGCTTAATTTGAATAAAGTTGCTATCCATGTAAAGCCAAAGATAGATATGCTAAACACGAAACATATGTATGTTCATTCTAGAATTACAGAATGGATCTACGAGCAGGTGAACATCTATGAGGTTTTTCATGTTGAATGATTATCGTTGCCAAAGTGGTATCACTGTTTTTAGATTTTTACACAATTAGGATATGACACGGATAATGGTTATAGATAATGGTTATTATTGAGGATATATTGACGAACACGGTGCCATCTTATATACTTCCTATTGACAATTGAATTTAGATTTTAATCGGAAAATTGAGAAAAGACGAAGCTACACACATATATAGTATGATTAGCATTTTATGTGCTTTATATCAAAGCCGTTTAGTCTGAGTAATAGGAACGAAACGTTTTTTTTTGTGATTACAAACAATTTGATACAACTTATTGAAAGTAAAGAGCCCACAAAAGCGTCAATATAGCTATCAGCTCATGCATGCAATTCAGAGATATCATCACAATAAATCTACAAGTTCCATTAGGTTTTCCATTTGAATGATGTTCGTTTCCAAAGTGGTATAACCTTGATATCGGGATACCACCGTTCTTTTTGATTTCTACACAATTAAAATATACGACATGAATAATGGTTATAGATAATGGGTATGAATAAGAAAACGTTAACAAACACGTTCACGGTGCCAACTATATAGTTCCTATTTACACCCGAATTTGATCTTAATCTATACTAGCTACACAGCTAGTATAATTGTACATTTTATATGCTCTATATATCAAACCCGTTTTTATCTGAGTAATAGCAACAACAACCAACGCTCCTGTGATTAAAAAAACCCACAATTAATACAAAATTATGAAAAGTAAAAGAGCCAACAAAAAGCGTCGATAAAGTCATCAGCTCATGCATGCATTGCAGAGATAGCAAAAGAGTAGCTATGTCATCACACGTTCATCCACCCGTTGTATTGAAGTGTATTGCCAAGACTAAGCACTACAGGGAAAGAAAGGGAAAGAGAGGCAAAAAACACGAAGATTACAAATGGGAATGATAACAATTGTTGCTATATAGCATATATTCCTATGATATAACACTTCTAAGCGCTTTATAAGGACTTAGGATATTATTACACTGCCTTTAGATCCGGCAACCGTAACGTTGAATACACTCAAGGAAAAAGTCCTACACGATTCCAGTTCCATTTGAAAGGAAATAATTAATATTTTCATGACATTGGTTTTCTCCATTATTCAAATCTAGAAAAGAAAATGAATTGACGATGGTTTTTAGTTGGATTCATAGTGGCCAAGTGCAGAATTGCAAAACAAAATTTAACAATGAAAAGTTAATCTTATGGAAGAGAAGGTTCGTTTTAGCTTTCATATCAAGTTAATGAGATGGCTGAGTTCTGGCAAAGACGAAGGGTAAATTGTGAGCTTTCTCATTCTCTGTTTGTCATTTTAAAAGAATATCAGAGTAGAAATGCCCCCTTAACATGATTTCTCTTGAAGTATTCGGCAGATGACTAGTTCTAGCTAAAGTGTTTGGACCAAATAGTCAATGACGAATGTGCGTGTAGTCTAATATACTCATTTCCGTGTCAAGATCGTGTGATCTTCGCCAAGATTGAGCCAATTTTGTTTAATTTTTAACATCTCAAAACTTTACAACCTATCCTTCTGTACAAAATGTTATAGGGATTAATAGGAATTCATAGTAAATTTGTAAGAATTAATCTGTATTAATATGTAAGCTTGAAATTGTATTTGTGTGTTTAATAGCTGTAATGATAAGCGCATAGAGAGACCTTTCAGTCTATTTCGCAATTTGGAAGTCCATCTTTCTTTTATTATCATTATTTGTATCTATTAATATCATTATTATCATCATCATAATGATTATATTTGTATTATCATTATTATCATTATTATCGTTATCATCATTACTATAACTACCATTATACAATAATTATCGCTAATCGACCTTTCACAATGCCACTGCTTGACACCAGTGTTAAGCTGTACGTCTAAACGGACTTACTTGACGTAGATAGTGTTTCCATGAACTTCAGCCTGGTCTGGTGGGTCTGTTACAGGGTTCACCTTCCTAATACAAGCAACAAATTAAAACAAAAAGGAAAGAGCGATTAAAAGTTTGAGGAGGGAAGAAAAAGTTAATCATTATAATAAAGATGAAGTTTACGAACAAACGGGAAAATGGTACATGATTATGTGAATGAATTGGGTGAAGCTCGTGATAGTTGTAAGACACCTTTTCTGGAAGACCATGTGTATCCTTTGCGGTAATATACGAGTTTCTAGCCTTAACACGGTACCCAACAAACTAAACTTAAAGCCAATAGTATTCAACCGGTTAAAGCCAATATAAAACCTAACCCACAAGCCAATTACAAAACTTACCCTTATGAAAATAATATTCTGGATTAATAAAGAGCTTATTACACCGACGATGTCTTTAAGCCCTTTACAGTCCGCAGCAAACAACAATGACTTTTCATCCTACCAGACACCTATATAATAACTGGATGGAGAGTGGCAAATGAGGATTAATTCCTTGCTGTATCGGACGTTTAGTGCCTGGCTATGATTCGAGCCCATAACCCTTGGAATTGATAGACATGACAGGTTAATAAACCACTATACAGACACTTCCACAAATCGGAGCACCTTCCCCTGTACAAGGAGACATAAATGTAGGTATAGCTGAAATCCCATGATGGTAAATACTCCTGGAACGTCAACCTAAGGCAATGTCATTAGCGGCACTGTCTATCAACAATTGAAACATGCGAACATTCCAAATAATATGTATTCCATGCTATTCTTTGCTATCATGATAACAGTGTGTCAACAAAATATATGCAGCATACCTGATGGACGGTTGACGTTTCTTTGGTCGGCTGATCAGAATGATGGCAAACACGATCACAACGATCAGAATTACCGATCCCACGCATATTCCCGCGATCACCGGTGTCGAAAGAACTGTTAGAAAGATTAAATGATTTTCTGCATTTTTGCCTTAAAAACTTTAATAATAATAATAATAATAATAATAATAATAATAATAATAGCCTAATAGTCCACTCCAAATTTTATTAAACCGAAACGGAAATTCTTTTTGCCCAGTTGATCGTGAGCCCGGCAGCCACTGAGCAGCGCCAGATCGACGTTGCTCTATCCCCTATTTTTGAACGCCAAACAAGGAAGCAACAACTCCCATCTTTTAACGTCTTTTGGTATGACGCGGCCGGGGTTCGAACCCACGACCTCCCGGTTGTGAGGCGGACACTCTACTGACTGAGCCAACACTCCGGTAGATATACTAATTGCGATTAAGCAAGGAGAACTTAAGAATTACGCCTACTGATATTTGTATTTTATCTGTAAGTATAACGTTGCAGATGAAAAGTTTGTAGGTGAATCCAGAAAGGAACACCTACAGTTTAACGTCTTAATAGAGGAAACTTAAACTTAAAACTTTTACAGAAAAATGTCATTGTACCTTATCTAGATTTTGCGGACATTACATGGCAATCTCCCTATACAAAAGCCACAAAGTAGAGTAGGAAGAACTATTCTAAAAATAAAGCCTCAATTACATTTTACTTAAATGCATAACATTCTGATGTGCGAGACTTTGAAATCTCGCCAGAGATTCCATACTAGGGTAATGATGTTTAAAATCCTCAATAGTATGACACCAAATTATTTATCTGTTAAAGGCACTATGTCCCATTTGCAGGCAAAAAAAAAAAATGAAAAAGTTAAATTCCAACTGCATTTAAAAGATAATACTAATTTAGAACTTCCCCCAAAAAGGTGGGGCTTGAAAATGTCTTCAAGTGGGAAAATAACGACTATTAGTTGTCAAATCGACTTTAGGGCTATAGAGTCCAAAAGTAATAGTCTTGATTTTCAGACAATTGTATCTAATGGTCATACGTTTTATGCTGCGCAAAGATTCAATCAGTTTAATCTTGGCCATCACAAGAAGTGGGTTATTGATGTAGACAAATGCTCATGTACCCTTTACAACTCTTTTCATGTATGTTATTACCAAAGAAGAAAGAAAGCCAGTCAGTCACTCAATAGTGTCTGACAGTGAAGTTTAGCAAGTAAACGGGTTTCCTTGCATAATTTGAATATGAGGACACTGCTAACGTTTAAATTTCACAGATAGGACATACATGACATTTTCATAATTCCTGCAAAGTTCTACAGAATTTGAGGTTGGCTGCAAAAGGGACATAGTACCTTTAACAAATGTTATACCCAATATTAGTAACAAATAATTACCAGGGTATAATAATCTTTACCTTCCCAGACCCGAATAAACGATTGCAAACACCTTTTTTTTCTACACGGAGGGGATAGGGGCTAATATATGCAACATCATTTAAATTCCTAGTCGCAATTGAACATCTCTGGACTTATTTAAAAGATTTCTTTCACGACTAATTTCATTAATACCGTCAGCCCTTAACATAATTTATTCAAATACTATTGTTTTTTGTTTTGTTTTGATTTGTCCTGTTTTTGTCCATCTTCTTCCTCTTTCTTTTCTCTCTGGTCTCCACGGAAGACCATGAAGAAGAAGAAAAAAATCTTATGCCATAAGATTTTTTCGCTTGCTTATGTAAAATATATATTCTGTGTATGTTCATACATTTTAATATCTTTTATTATTCTCTTTTGATTGGTTAATTTATATGATGAAAAATAACATATTTTAACAAAATGGTAAGGGCTCATTCAACATTTACCTGACTAAATACTTACCTGGCCCATGTGGCTTCATAGAGGTCATGGTCGTCTGCCCGGATGCCTCACTGTTGCATGTCGGGATATCGCCACCACTCCAGGTTCCATCTGACTGGCAGGTTAAGTTGACCACGTGACTCAGTTCGAAGCCGGTCTCGCACACGAATCTAGCCACGCCCCCTGCCATGTAGGTCGTCGCGATGGTACTTCCGTTAGCAGGGGTGGGAAGTGTTGGGCAACTCACTTAAGATATGATCATTAGAACAATTTATGAACCGTTGAAAGTATATACAAACTTTAAGATGAATGTTCGACTCCATCATAGAGCAATTTTACATACAAAAACAGAAGCAATTTTTTCAAATTCAAGTTGGATTTTAAAGGTAAAGACCAGTATTGGAAACGCCCCAATTTCAAAAAATTAAATGGAAGCTCTCATTACCAATCATGTGAAAGAATATATTTTGACTAATACATGATGATAAAAAATTTGCCAGGAAACCGCATACTAATTTATATATTTGGTAAATTTGTTTCTCTCATGGTCTGTGAGAGATACAGGGTAGTCCCATATACATCTTTCTGTGTATAGTGCTTGTAACTTTACGAAGAATGGACGAAATTTCTTATCATTTCGATGACTCCAGAACCTTGCAGATGCTAGATGCTAGATGATCAACCTTTTCTGATCGATTCCACAAAGTTTCTTTTAAAATGCAATCGCATGACCATAACTGGTCTTTACCTTTAATCCATTAACAGGTTTTTCAGAATATCGTGATTACACATATTTGGGAAACGTAGTATCATCCGCTCAATCTGACTTACGTGCATAGAAAAAAAATAAGCATTTTTGCATGAAAAGTGAAATTACCTAAAAAGTGCGTTTCTTTCCAGCATTGCGTTTCTTTCCCCATCGGGAGGTACTTGGGTAGACTTTCAAAAAGTACAAAATAAAAAAGTAATATGCAATTTCTTTGTACTTTTGTCAAAAAAACATACAAATCAGGCACAATGTCGACTCTTTTAGCATTGGAGAAGAGCAAAATAGCTACTTTCAATCACATTTCGGCCGGTCTCGCAAGCTCTCACTCGTTCCATTGTGGACATGCGGTTTTGGGGTGAGAGCGGTGAGTGAATATACTAATCGTTAGCTTTATTCTGGTATTAAAATTGTTTTTATTAATTGTATATATTTGTCTGAATAAAGAAAACATTCAAGCTTGACAAATAACCTTCAGCGTCTAAAGTCCCGGATGCCCGCGAAAATATTCAAGTTCTAATGACGTCATCATCGCTAAATCGGCATCTTGTATCGTTAAATGCTACACTTTCACAATGTTTAATTATTAATAAGATATAACATAATTCTTTCTGATACCACTGAAGTTTTTATTTACTAGATTGTACCATTGAAGTCGTAGGGTAGAAAGATGCATTTACTTCATTTACGTACCGACATTTTGCTAAATGAGTTCGTGTTGTTTTTAAAGAATCCACTGCTTTCTGTTTCACTAAATGTCCATATGCGGAGTCGTTTATTAACTAAATGTAATAAAATTAATGGATGCTTCATGCCCAGGTGTTTATGGTCTAAAGAGTCACACCAAGAAGCAAAAGTGTATTGAATTGATGCAAAAATCATATCATTGCGAAGGGGAAGCCTTACTGTTCAAATACAACAAATTTCCTCTTCAAAATATGTTTGGGGCCCGCAGAAATCAACTTTAAAAAATGTTAGTCTTGAGATCCAGATTTACTGCCTTCAGCAGTCCTTTGTATGACGTCACTATTGTGACGTCACACCCTGGACACGGCTGTCTAGCTGCCGACTAATACACGCGCGACTCTGGTATGCGGCCGGTACCGAGCTGTTTGTCCAGGGTGTGACGTCACTATTCAGAGCTCGCTACGCTCGTGTGTTTGGCTTTTGTTCGGAGCGCTTGGGGGTCTAAGAAGGGTCTTGAAAATTGCATTTTACTACGCCTTTCCATGATATCTATATGATTTCTCAGCAAATTATTCGTGTTTTTCAAGAGAAAATCTTTCCATCCATATGTAATTTGATCTAATTATCAGTTGTTAGTAAATTTTCTTTGTGTAGCTCCTTTCATTTACCTGATATTAGTCTTTGTACTCCAATTACCAGAACGCAAATTTCATTTGTATTTATAGTTTCATTCAATATTAAAGTTAATCAAAGAAATACTATGTTCCGCACAACAAGAACAATGTGCACCCTATTGTACATGTAAAGTGCCAATATCAATGTGTCATAGTTAATTTACCCATTCACATAGTGGAACTGCCTGCCCGATGAAGTCAGCTTGTGGTCAACTTCTTTTATTAAACAAATCCAAGCAAACGTTTCCATAGGGCTACTTTTCATATACATGTATGACCCTCTGATTTTTGACCTCATGACCCTAAAACCCGATCAGTTTATTGGCAAGATACATAATGTCCCTAGTTTGATAGTAATCCATCCGTTAGTATTGATGATGCGTTCACAAACTATTTTTGCATGCACAACGAGCCCCATGACCTTTGACCTTTGACCTCATGACCCCCAAATCTAATCAGTTCATTGGCTCTGCAAGATACTTATATGATCCAAGTTTGGCGGTAATTCATCATTTCTGAGATAACGCAATCACGAGCTATTTCGCATACGCAATGTGCCCTGTGACTTTTGACCTCGTAACGGTTCCGTCAACGAGTCAGACCCTTGGGATAACGATGCATCTGTACCAATGGACCGCGTCCGGGTCTGCCCTGTGCATTTATTTATAACTGACCCAAAGGGTGTGCAGTCAGCAATACGAGGCGTTGGGCCAATAAATTCCTTCAAACAGAATAACTATGAAATTGAACACAGCAAACAAGCGCGAGTTGCACATGAGGAATCAAACCGGTATGAATTGGTTTGCACAGAGAGTTTGCATCAAATATTCGTAGATTATTAAAGCCCATTGCACACGATTTTTTTTTTTGCTGACGGAAGACCACGTCATTAACTTGCGCGGTCTTTGACATACCTTGTTAAAGATAAATCATAACCAAAATGAATGCAAAATGAATAGTTCAAACATTGCCTTGAATTACTGGTAAATGACTATTTACTTTGCTAGTTAGACTAGGTTAGCGCAGGTAATAACAAAATTATGACTCATGCGCAACACGGACATAACAAGACATACAGTGTGTAATCTTGCGACAGTTTGTCATAACCTCGCGTCAAGAAGTTGCATCTTAACCTAGCTACGCTGTCGTGTTCTGTTGATATTGTATTGCATGGATAAATATGACTGGCGCAATGGAATAAGGTTTTGTGAGCAACAGGTTTGAAAAAAAAAAACTTACCGAACGATGCTCTGTTATCGACTGCTTGTTGATACTGCACAAGTGCCTTCACAGAATTCTGCGCAAAACTCTGCGAACCCGTTGTCTGGTAGTCGAATATACAGAACTGGTTCGTGCCGCACACCTCTAACACAAGGCTTTGGTCTACAGAAGGGTTAACGACAGGCTCAAAGACAGGAGTGTAAGTGCGGTTGGTATGAGATTCGTGGTCCTTCCCCGGTTCGTAATAGAACAACGATTCTGCTGTATCGATTTCCCCTGTGTTGAAGTAAAGGGAGTGAACTGCGATTACGATGAGCGTTTCAAATCGCTCATTCTACCATCAAAATTGAGCATTAACTTACCCTTAGACGACCATGCGTGTTCAAATCGGAGAAGGCGATTAAAGGAGATGAAATAATTTGTGAGCTTTCTTATTCTTTGTTTAAACGATGATTTGAAAGAATATCATGCATGTAGTAAAAGCGAACACACTAGAAAAGGATTGCTCATCAAATGTCCTCACTCGAAATATAAGCAATGACTGAAACGTTTCGAGACAATCATGTGACATAAAGTGTAGTGCCAAATGCCTATTTCGGAGTGCATTACATGTGAGGTTTTGATAATAACATACCATTATAGTGGACGATAATACCTCTGTACTTCAAAATAAACTTTTTAAAATGACTTCTTGATGATTTCTTTCAAAATTTAATCACATGACCAGAACTCAACTGTAGATTGAATACCCCTCACATGTACTTTCTGTTATAATCATATCTAGGACGGGGACAATTAAGTAAATGCAATGAAGATTTTATACGAATGACTTTCAGACGTCCCAACTAAACACTTAAAGATTGTCTGACATTGTTTAGATGCATGATAGTTATTGTCAATAGCACTTAACATCTAATGAAGGGAAGATAATTATACAAAATATTAACAAACAGTGAGAGAAAAATGATTGGAAGCAACAAAGCTGATATTACATAATAGTCCAAAATGGGAGTGCAACTGTTCAGTAGTCAAATCAGGTGACAGGAAAGATCCCTGAGGAGTTAGGAAATCGTCGCTGGCATCACCATTCCACGTTCCCATCAAGCCTTGCGTTTGACCTCGGAAGGAGTCAGGAGCTACAAGAAGAATACTCATGGCTCCCTCTGATGCTTTTAGATTTAGCCCTACCCCTCCGTTGAAAGCTATAATGATTCCATCTGTGGTAATATTGCGACCGGTTACCGAGACCCCTACGAAAATGAATAGAAGTACAAATATGGATACAAAACAACTCAAGAATGCATATTGATTATTTACCTCACTTTATAAATCCCACCACCTGATTGGTCGAAATTGGAGTCGTAATTCTAGCCATTCCCGGACAACAACCCCCTGAACAACTTCCCACCGGACAACTTCCCCAAGGACAACTAACCCCGGACAACCACCCCAGGACAATTACTACCCCCGGACAACTCCCCCTGCAGACAAGTACCCTCTAGAATAGTTGTCCGAGCGGTAGTTGTCCTAAAGGACGGTTGTCGTAGGGGGTTGTTGTCTGGGGAGTAGTCGTCTTAGGGGGTAGTGTCCTAGGGGGTAGTTGCCTGGGGTGTAGTTGTCGGGGGTAGTTGTCCCGGGGGTAGTCGTCCTATAGGGTGGTTGCCCTAGGGGGTAGTTGTTCTGGGGGGTAGTTGACTTGGGGTGGTCATCCGGGGTGGATGTCCAGGGGGTAGGTGTCCTAGAATCCAGAAAATGAACTGCTTACTCGGCCTCTTTTTGTATAACACTCCGTGTTAATTTGTAGGATTCGAACTGAATTAATATAATTCTTAATGACGTAAAATCGAAAAAAAAATTATATAGACGAGATATGTTCCAAGAAATGTGAGCGATATAGCACAAATATTGTTCATACTTTTGTTATACCTGAATATGACCATCGAGAAGCCTGATCGAATTCAATCCTTGTGAAGTTTTGTCCATCCTCGGCTAGTTGGACATAGGCATCAAGAACCCCGAGTTCATTGATTTGAACATGAATGACACCACTATCACCAAATCGGGCTGCCATGGCAACAAACACCGTTGCATCGGACGTTCCTACAACGGAAGATACAATAAAAACATACATTTTGATATTAACATTCATATCTACCTACAAATTGATGTGAAAGCGTAAAGCCATTTCAGAAAGAATTACCAGTGACTCCTTTATTCATTATTCACAGGATGAATGTCCTGGCGTTAGTTTCATCATTGAGCATAGACAGAAGTGTTTACACTCTTAGAAAAGCAGTAGGGTTCTTAATCTCGTTCCATATGTAGAAACCTAGAGAGTTCTTTCGAGGAAATTGTATGCAGGGTTCTTAAAGAAAACACTTGAATGTTGTTCTTTTAAGAACCTCTAAAAGTTATAACATTCAAGTACCAAGGTTCTTATATGCACCTTTCACTTAGGCTTTTTGAAATTAGCTCTTAAGAAGCTCCGGTGAATTTCAAGAACCCTTAATCACATAATTAATGTTTGTGAAATGCCTGTCAATAAATCCGTAAAAGTCTATCAGGAAATTGAATTTCATTGTTTCTGAGTAAACTCGCAAATGGAAGTAAAATTGGATTGACATCGACGTGACAACTATATGTAAACTGAAGACTGGGCTAAAACACTGAATAGAAGATGTATTTTACCAAGGAGAGGAGCCGCTCTTGCTTGTAGGACGAAGGTGTCATTCAGTGCGTTCAGCAGAGTGAATTCACCGTGACCGTTGAAAGTGTACATGGTCGAGTCAAGAGTGGAAATATGTGGATCGCCATTGGCGAATGCTGTGTTGTGACAAAGAGAGGGGAAAAAAGGAGAAAAAATTGTACATGTTATTGAATGGGAAAAGGGTTTTCGGAGGGTGTCAGTGATGATTTTTGAACAAGAATCTTTTAAAAAGTTTACTGAATGCTCTTAAGCATGCAATAGGAAATGTCATGGTGTCACCAACAAATCTTTTCAGTGTTCGTTTGTGTGGCGGGGGAGGGGGGGGGGGGG
>BEXV01000756.1:8212-20158 GCA_003118195.1 Hemicentrotus pulcherrimus | reverse complement strand
GGGGGGGGGGGGGGGGACCTTCACGTTTTCCAGTCACATATGGCCAGGTGGCAGCTGTTTCTCGGTCGAGATTGGTAGCCTTTTATGGTGGTGGTTTTTACAACCTTTCTCTTCCCACAAGATCACTCTGGCTGAATGAGGTGGTTGTGACAGTGGCTGGATTGTATGAAGGAAGCTCTTCCTTGACTTCAGGCGGGTAGGAGCCGGTTGATGGGAGTAAAGGGGGTGAAGTTAAACCACGCTAATCGAAATATTGGTTACAATGTTTGTTGATTTTTTTTGGTTTCATTTTGTTTCATTCAACCAATTCATATTTACACTGAAAGTGAAGTTGGAAATTTCATCACTTCTTCTTCTTCAACGACATGTCAACTCGATCCTGTTCCGACTTCATTTATAAAGAAATTTCTTTTCAACTTATTACCGTTTATGACACAGGTAATCAATGATTCATCAATGACTTTAAGTTTTAAGTGTGCAAATATTTTACCTAGATTAAAAAGTTCAGCCTATAATGTTGAATATATGTAAAGGTTATTGCTCCATTGCCATTCTAAGGTTCTTTGGAAACTAAGAATTGCAGCATATCAGCTACAACAGTAATTGAGTACTTTCAGTTAGTGAGCAAAGTCAAAATTTGGCTACCGCTTGTTTCATATTGTTGTAACTAGTCCTTTGCTATTATACATTTCATGCGCGTTCGACACAATTCAGCGTAACATCTTGATGCAACACTTCAGACTGCGCTTTGTAATTGGCAGTCAAGCAATTAGGTGAATCCTACTTATCCAAGCGCACTCACACTATGGTGATAGGAAACGAGCGGTCATTTTTCAAGGAGTCACCCAAGGATCCGTTCTAGGCTCAATCTTTTTTTAAAGTCTATTTACAATCTCTTTTAGGAAGTGTAAAAAATTCCCATAACATTTAAAAAAAAATAAAAAAATATGCAGATGATACGCATCTGTACATCTCATTTGAGAGAAATGGTGATGTTGATGTTAAAACAAAAATATGAAATTGTGTGCAAGTGGTCAAAGAGTGGTCTCAGGTAAAGGATATAAAACTCAACAGTACGAAGATGGAATTTCTTCATGTTTCCTCACGCTACAGATTAAGTAACCCAATATTGACACTGATTTTAGAAGGCACTTTTGGTCATGCAACCAACATGTTTAAAGCCTAGGGGTCACTTTTGACAAGTTCATGTTTGAAATTTCTTTTCACAGAAATGTTGCTCATCATCGTCAGGGTGGTACAAAAAAGTTAACATTTGAAATCCTTAGGATAGGGCTAACAGAGAACGCGTAATTATTGTTTTTCTTATGTGCCATTTAGATTTTGTAATAGTTTACTTTTTAGTCTTATGAAGTTTGAATATTGCAATTTATTTAAAATTCAGCAGCTCGACTCGTAACACGAACCAATATCTCCAGTCTTAAGAAATTTACATTGACTACCTATTCAGTCCCGTATCTAGTTTAAACTAAGTGCTCTTAACCCGTTGACTACTGAATTATCTAATTCCCATAGACTTAACACAGGGACCACCAGGTTCCAGTAAGCAATGGGTTAATAACTGATCAATGTTTCATCAGTTTGATCCATCATATCTCATTGAATCGTTAATACCGTATAAACCAGGAAGAACGCTGCGTCCGGTAAAATTATTTTATTCTACGTCCCACAAACCATGACAAATCGTACAGGAAAAGGTCATGTTAATATGCAGCCACTTTTTTATGGAGTAACTTGCCGGAATGCCTTATAGAAAATACGAAATTTCTGAAGTAAAATTAAGACATATCCTTTTTTTGGTAAGATCCCACAAGTATGAGCCCAGTGGTCCAGTAAAATGTCTTTATTCTATGTCTCACAAACCTTGACAAATCTTACAGGAAAATGTCATGTCAATATGCAGCCACTTTTTTATGGAGTAACTTGCCGGAATGCCTTATAGAAAATACGAAATTTCTGAAGTAAAATATAGACATATCTTTTGTTTGGTAAGATCCCACAAGTACGAGCCCAGTGCATCATTTCCATTTCTTCTGTATTCAGTTTTGTAAAGCACATAGAGTTATTCTTTGTTGCTCATGCGTTATGCGCTTTTAAAAAAAACCTTTAAAATAATTATTTTCTTTTTGTCGGTATGAAAATATTGTTATTCGAACATTGCTTGTAATAGAATAGCATACGCCTCGTTTTAAAAGGAGGTGGTTAACCAAAGCGGTTATATTTTCGCACGGTTTACCGCGTCTTATGTGAACACGATTTTCTGGTATGCACATTTCCAAATATGTTTCCATGACAATGTCTGTCATCATGGTTAAGCCGAGATCAATTAAAATCGCTAGACAACAAAATACCTGGAGGAGGCGGTACATAGTCGTTGCAAATTTGAGAAGGCCGTAGTAATCCAAAATGTTTGCACATCTCTGGTCCGCCGTAAGTACAGCAGTAGGTCCAGGGCAAGATGTCGACGAGGTAGTGCGACAGAGAAGGTACCTAAATGGTACATAGAGTTACGTGATTTTATGTATAACCTTCATACAATAACGAACGAGTATAGCATGACATTAAAAGAAAGACATGTTAATACTAACAAGTACGTTATTTAAACTTATTCTCTGTTTTCATGTTCCATAATCAACTACTGTAAACCATAGTCAATAATAAAAATATATAAAAAAAACTCACAGTCGCTCCGTTTGTTGTATATGTTAACTTACCATTTAAGGTGGAAAATAAGTCATACAACACAGTACACAAACACATATAAAGGCTATGGGCGTGAGTGCGAGCGTGTGTGTGTTCTTGTGTTTATGTCTTTGAATAATGTTCTTTAACACCTACGTTGATCCTTGTCATTTTAATTGAAGGATTGTTGGTCACACGATGTACATTTTTGGTAATATGCGCCGTGCCTTTTTGGTTTATATGCAGACTGCGTAACTCTTCTTCGATGTTTAATGTTTTTCATTCGTTCAATAGACAGTGCGAATATTTTCATTCGTTGAAAGATTAACGTTAATTCTATTCAACTCATGAAATTATTCGCACTATTGCACTCATAACCATTCATTATTTGTAAACTGTTTCACTTTATGATAATCTCTATCTTTCTTCTAATATCTGTTTGAAAATGACATAATCATACCTTCTTAGGTTCTCCATATGGGGTGACGCCCCCATGGTGGTATCGATGGCTGTAGCCCCCTCCCAGACTTTCAAATACATTGATAATCATTCCATCATTACCATAGCAACACTCTTGTCCCCCTCCGTTTGTGCTGAAAAACAAATCAGCCGTTGACATTGTTTACCTATTTGTTTTGTTTTGAGAATGTCCATATGACATATAAAATGTAAAAAGAATTCAGTACAGAAAATGTAATATTCGAATGTCACTGTTTATATGCGTATGTAAATAGTGAAGTAAGTTGAGAGAGGACCAAAGTAGAGATGTCGTAGAGATGAATGAGAAATACAAGAGTTGTGGGTTCAGGCCCCGACATGGCATTTATGTCCTTGATCAAGGAAATTATCTAAATGGTCACTTTTCCACAGTGGTTAAATGACTCCCGGTAGTATGTGGAAGATATTTGATTAGCAGCCTAGCAGGCTTATACTTTGAATTATCTGGTTATCGCGTGCGGTCGGGTGGTCGCGTTGCATGACCTTAGTGAAACCATGCCCACTTATGTGCAGCACGCCTGAAAAAGGGGAAAATGTGGAGTGCTCTCAAGTAGAGAGTGTGCACAGCAAAATACAGAATCGTAATTGAATCCAGGTTGATAATACTGTAAATGCTTCGATCGATAGCGCTGTATCTGGTAAAGTGCTTTAGTAAGATCGTAAATGGAATAGTAATGACTTAAATAATTATAACAATAGTAGGTAGGAGTAACCTGTAACTTGTCATAGGGTAATCCAACCTTTGTAATTATTTTTTTGTTAATGAAAACGGAAGCATTTGTGAAACAAAATGGCGAAGGTTTGAAAAAAATCGGACAAATAAAAGGAAAGTTTTAAATATGAGATGACTAGGCCTACATCTACGCGGATCTAAAATGCGCAATTTTGTCAGAGGATTATGACGTAGTGACAGATAACTCTCCCGTTTGAAGTGAATACAAAACTGTCACTAATTTATGTTTATCTCCCAAGTGCCATCTCCATCAAAATAAATTATGGAGAGTATATCTTTACAGGTCCTGAAGAAGAGAAAAAGACCACATTGAGTCATACATTTTCGAAAATAAAAAAATGTAGTCTGTTGGAACAAATGGGAAAGTGGTTCGCCATTACATCACAGAGACATTTCGAATTTAGCCCATTTGGAGCCCATAACTATAGTGATTGCGACTTTAAAACAAAAATCACACATTTTCTAATATGTGTGTGATTCCATTCACAAGTACGATTTCCTGAATGTTCTGCTCTCTTCTAGATAATTTGCTATCAAGGTTGGATTTTATTTCAATAAAACAGAGTACCTCGGTGTATTTGCTCGTACGCAGTGAATTGCCCCCGGTTTATGGACGCAGTTGCTAGGCGACAATATGTCAATATCACACAGCGGATGCGGACTAAACCTCCCTATGTCGATCTGGGCCTGGTCAAGTGTGCATGGGCACGGATGCGTGAAGAGCAGAAAGGACAAGTCAGACCAAATTTCTTCTCCAATCCAACCATTGCACCAACTCGTTACGTCATCGCCGTTATACCACTGTAGAACATGTACCTTGCTCCAGAGGGCAGCTCGGTCAGAACTAGAAGAACGCGAGAAAATAACGAACAGGGAACCAAGGAAATATTATACAAATACAACACAGCAGTGAGGGCATAGTAAGAACTACCCACACTGGGTACTTTGGAATATTTTAACACGCTCGAGTCGATAGCCGGGGTGTTCGGACTGCATGTTTAGAAGGTACCAAGTGTGGTTATTTTACTAATTCCCGAACAAAATGATGTGTATTATTAGTTTTATAAGATGATGTTTTATTTGTTTTATAAAATGATGTTTTATTTGTTTTATAAAATTATGTTTTATAACATACTTGAACGTATGACCGGCCGTTTTACTAAATTTACGCCTTGTCACGTGTACGCTCTCAACCAATCATTTGATTAGGACCTGCTTCATCATCATTTGCACACTGTTTATCCCACTCACCAAGAATCCTGCAACTGGATTGGTCTAAACAAGATCACACGGAATATGATAGATTGCATTATTCTTGGTGTGATATTAATTTTTGCTTTCTTGGCGTGATAGTATAGTATTAATGACTGCTTTGAGAGAAATAGTTGTTTTTATACGCTCAAGGCCATTGTGCTTTTTCCCGAGGCATGCCAAGGGAAATAGCCCAATCGTAACCTTCCCGAGAGCGTATAAAAACAACTATTTCTCGAATATTAAAACAGTCATTAATAGAGTGGTGAAGTGTAACGTCATCAAAAATCTAATTTTAGAATGTCTCAATTTTTTCTTCATTTTCCGAAAGAGCATCAAACATAATGTCCAAATGTCGAAAAAAACCAATTGAATGTGTTAAGTATTGGCTGAGTTATGACCATCTGAATAAATATGTGTCCTATGGGAACTGAGTGTTATATGCTCTGGCTCCTAATGGTTAGGAGCCAGAGCATATAACACAGAGTTCCTATAGGCAATTTTTGTATTCAGATGGTCATATCTCAGCCAATACTAAATATATTAAATTTGTTTTCGACATTTGGATATAATTTTTTATGCTCTTTCGGAAAATGAAGAAAAAATTGAGAAATTCAAAAATAAAAATTGATTTTTATGACGTCACAGCTTCGGTACTCTATACTTTAATATGCCAAAAAAGAAAAGAAAAAAGAGAGTCAACTTATGACACCCTCTTGGCCTTTCTCTAGTGTATCTGCACGGTTATTTTTAAGAGTGTATCTGTGAGAGTAGACTAGATCTGGATTCTAGTCTAAGCAAGATATTTTTTCCATTTTGGGGATGGGCCGGCCCTTTGGGGAATATGGAGAAAAACCTGTGCTTTCATGTGACACCTCGCTTATTGAGTATCACCTTCAGGATCACGAGCAATATTAGTTTGAATCTCATTTTGATAATTAAAACATCGACCTATGCATCGACCATTGGCAGTGCGCATGCAGTGCATATAAGTACGGTGCGTGCAATCTCTATGAGAAGGATTCTATTTTTAGCACTAATCTAGATTTAATAGGTCTAGGCCTAGATCTATTCTGAATATATTTATGGACAATTGTACGTACCCTTTTTTGGTGTTCTTGCTGTCAGCAAGTCTTGCATCTGATCATCATCAAGAAGTTGAAATCTTGTGAGAGTTTCTTCAGCCATTTTTGCCTTATTTGCCGTAACAGTGCGCTACATTTGCTAAAAATACCGACCAGTTATTCGCACACGTACGGTATCCTCGATCGGTCAGACCATTTTTTAACGTGTCAACATATGGGTATTTCACCATGTCTGAACTATTTTTCCGATAACTGGAGTTTACCGGGCAATTTTACAGGAATAGTTAAAGTTTATGACTGCTCTTTCGACCAATCAGATGGCTGGATTCCTTAAGTGAGGTATATAATAAAATTTATTGCATACATATATGAAATTCTCTTTTTTAGCTGAAGCAATGGATATAGAAATTCAGGTTACATGGGCCATTGTGACGTAATTCAACGCATAGCGTTTTTTTTAATGTCCAACAAGATTAAGGCGCAATCAGAAGGTGATGCAAACAATATTACAGTATTTACTAACTAACATCCCTCATCTTTAGTAAAAATGATATTGTTATTGTAAATTGCAAATCTATCCATGCATGTCTTCGTCGATTTTCTTCTATTTCAAGCTTTGTCTCTTCTTTCCTTTTCGTTTCCCTTTTTTTTCCATTTCGTTGTTGGTTTGTGTGTGCGAAATGTTATTCCTACTGTGCATATTACCGTATTTTATTTATCTAATATCAATACTGTAGTTCAATGTAATTTTCAATAATTCAAACATTCTATATTTATGAGCCTTCGGCTAAATATTAATCTAAAGAAAGAAACAAAACTGTGAATAGTTCCGCTGAGGGAAACAAAAAGGAAATTATCAAACCCTTTTCTTATGCGGGTGGAAAATATCATCGCCTTAGTGATCCCAGGCATGTTAGGTATCATATACCTCACCTAAGGAATCCAGCCATCTGATTGGTCAAAATTGCAGTCATAAACTTTAACTATTTCTGTAAAATTGCCCGGTAAATGTCCAGTTATCGGGAAAGATAGACAGTCTTGGTGGTTTGAGCGATCGAGGGTACCGTACGTGTGCGAAAAATTGGTCGGTATTTTCATACAACACAAGACAATTCCAAACAAGACAAAAAATGGCTAAAGAAACTCTCTCGGGATTTCAACTTATCAAATGCAAGACTCACTGACAGCAAGAACAACAAAAAGGGTACGTGAAATTATATAAAAACATGTTAATTTAGTTGCTGAAAATGCTTTTGACGAGTACCAGCATAGACCTAGACGAAAATAGATCTAGTAGTCAGGGTGTCTGATCGCGCACCCGATGTTGTGTGCTACTTCTTCCCATGGAGATTGCACGGAATTGAGTCTCTATGTAGTCTACGTGCATTGCGCTAATAAAAACAACAACCGTGCAGATAAACTAGAATAAGGCCAAGGTGGTGTCATAAGTTGACTGTTTTGTTTTCGGCATATAAAAGTATTAATGACTGCATTAATATTCGAGAAATAGTTGTTTTATACGCTCTCGGGAAGGTTACAATTGGGCTATTTCCCTCGGCACGCCTCGGGAAATAGCACAATTTTTACCTTCCCTTGAGCGAAGAAAAATAACTATTTCTCTCAAAGCAGTCATTAATACTATATTGTACCACCTTCCCTCGCCTTCATCTTTGGAAAATTGCTGCCCCGAGATTACATCTAGGTCAATAGTTCATCAGGCTCCAAAGAATCAATGCCCGTTATATGAGCTATCAAGAATGATAGACAACTCAAAATACATTTTAAGGAAAACATATCAAATTTGATTTATTTCTTACTTTCCCCCTTGACCTTCAGATTCCATGACGCCAATAACACCGACGTCGTAATGTATGTCAAGGCCCGGTAGCCCTGAAACATTGTGGTAACCGACATGATAGTCAACTCCTTGTGCAAGTACGACCAAAGGTCCACTAAACTCCACGTCATTGTCTTCTCGGTAGCCGTAGATAACGATGTCAACCTCGTCTACGCTTTCGAGGCCATTTGTGTCCCACGTGATCTCGAAGTCGGACTCTCTTTGGTCGCTTTCCGTTACCGAGGAAAATACATTATCAGGAACGTCCTCGACACTGACTGTAAGGGAAAACAGTTCATTGTTTAGATAATCTGGATAATCAGAGTTTTACGAAAAAGTCATAAATACAAGTTCGTCGACATCTTATTGAAACGTCTGTATTACATTCAACCCGAGTTTCAATAGGATGTCGGCGAATTTCTACTTATTACAATTTCGTGAGCGATGCCCAGGTACATAAACATGATGACGAGGCAATCTATTTATGCTTTTGCTCGAGTCACTCTCTAGTCTCAACCTCCTTTCAAAGCATTGTAAAGCACTCATTAGTTTAATATATGATTATGGTTTAGCCCTTCAGTATAATGTTTACGTGCTTAGAATCTAATAATATGCTCTGTTTAGTGTGCTGTGTTGACGTACATTTACATTAATATTTAGGCATTTTCGAAAAAGATGATGCAAATAAATAAAGTGGCAACCAAAGTTAATAGCCAGTTACAGTTGTTTATCGGTTGGAATTAAGATTTATAACATTAACGTATCACTTTTTTCTTCATGAACTATCATTTTCAAGAACTTTCGGCTATTGTTTTTGTAATGCATAGCTTGTTGCATAAGCCAACGATTCTGATCTGATGACAGCATTACGTGAACATGGTTATAGTTTTTACAAAAGACGATGTTCATATGAACTTACTAATTGTGAACAATCCTGTGAAATCAAACGTGACTCCGTCGTCCAGAGACACGCGCAATGGAATCCGTCCAATTTTGTAGAAAGTCGGTGAAACGCAGATGGCGATCTCATCGGACAGAAGTCTTCCAGAAATGTCTATTCCGTCGAAATCGCAGACAATCAGGTTGGTTGAATTGAAGCATGGTCCGTTAATGAGAACCTGAGTTCCGCCAAGCATTGAACCGACCAAAGGGAACAAGGAAATGGCACCTGTCGGGAGTAAAACCAACCTATGGTTAACGAAGTTGAATAAAAAAAACTNAAAAAAAACTGCATGGCACACTAATATCAAGCACTTCGGTGCCCATACGTACTTTTTTACTAGTCATTTAAACATGGGAGAAGTTCACAAGGGCGGAGTGAGGAGGACATGTACGCATGCACCACACGTTCCGATTTTATGATACGTTACATTGACCTGATTATTGCTAAATAGGAGAAGACGAAGAAGAAGTATCACAAGTTACTATGAATTTATGGAAATAAATACGAAACGTTGATATGAAAAAGAAAGACAGGTACCTTGAGAAAGATACCCGACTGTTAACATTTCGATGTATGTGTGGTGCGAAGCTGTCTGATAGAAAGAACACATGTGAGTTCATGGAATGGTTGGGTCTTGGAGAAAATGTGGTGGTAAATATAAGTGGATTGAGATGGATGGGTGATGATCCGAGAAAAGAGGATGATGAACCTGTGACAAGAGTGTTCAATGTGGAAGTGCATGGTATTAAGCGAAAGGAAGATCGAATATTTTTTTTCTTCAAGACTTAAGGTGCAGAAAGCAGTAAGGTTGGTCTAATGGGGATGATCCTTAAAACAAGAATAAATGGAGAGCAGGAGTGTCGTCATCACCCTAAAGGCTATAACCCCTTGTCAGAGGTAAGTTATGATGATGATAATGATTATGATGGTTACGTTATCAAGTGCGAGAATGTTATTTGTTACACACCGGAGGTTGTACATTCTTGTCCTTCGATGTTGGAGTTGTCCGTTCTAAACACCCATCTTCCAGGTACACCGATGTTCGACGTCGTTTCGATATCGACGATGGCCGCTGTCTGAGATCCAGGGACACTGTAAAAATTCACATTGTCACCAGCGGTGAATCCAACCTAAGAGTCAAGCATGTGAATTTCGAAGCATTAAGTATGACAAAATGTAACTTCATACGGGTTCGATTTATGTTTTCAATCGTCGCACTTCATGTCTTTTTGGCCTGTTCAGTGTTGGGGATTTCCAATATAAAAGAGTGAAAACATCAAAGTTGTTTGGTGAAAAACTGAATGGAAATACATCTGATTCTAAGCTACTGAAAAACTTCTTTTCTTTGTTTAGGTGGAAATAGACCAGACGGTTTAATAATGTTCTAATAATGATGCTCCAAACCCATGCTTTATTACCGGGTCTTAGATGGCGGGGTGTTAGTTTTGAAGATTTTTTAAATTTTCTTTGAAATAATCGGGTCTGGAGCAAAGACTGCGCGCTATACCCATACTTTATTACAGGGTTTTAGTTTTAAATTTGACAAAATATCCCTTGAAATTGATTACATTTGTGGGTAAAGTCATTATTACATTTGTGGGTGATTTAAAATTATTACATTTGTGGGTAAAGTGGTTATTACATTTGTGGGTAAAGTGTTATTACATTTGTGTTTGTTGTTACATTTGTGGGTAAATTGTTGTTACATTTGTGGGCGTTATTACATTTGTGGGCATTATTGCATTTGTGGGTGTAACAGGGGGTTTACTGTAATACATAAGCTCGTTACCGTAGACATAATCGTGTCTCTACTTCAAAAGAGGAGGGAGGTACGAACAGAACCATTAAATGACTTACCTGAGCAGGGGTGCCACCAAGGCCAGTATCAGGATCACCATCATTGTCAGTTCCCGTTGTCCAGTTGATATCACCGTAATTAAAGATGGCAAAGGAGTATCGGCCATCCGTCAACATCACAGCTTGAAAGGAATTCCTCTGAATAAAACAGGTAAAAAGAGCATAGTAAATAAAAGTGACACGCATTCTTTTCTACTTTTAGTGAAAGTCACAGACAGACCAAAGTATATTATTTATGTAATATTGTTTTAGGTGCCAAATTACATAATTAGTCAAGTCCAATGATTGTTAGAAGGTTTGAATTTGGCTCAAATACCTGCTGCAATTCCTTTATTATGTCACACATTAGCGGACTCGGAATGTCCTCAAATAATTGCAAGACCACCTAAAATACCTGAGATGCTTTCGATTATGATCTCGTAGAAAGTAGTCAGGGAGTGTTGTGGGTAAATTATACCACCTCATTATGAAATAGTACCTAAAAACCATGATAAGGTGGCGAGAGATTATAAATTAATAGGTCGAACGGTAGACAATTGATTAAGCCAGGGTACTTACGTAGGCGGCAGGGGAACTACCATAGAAAGACATGTCGTCCCATGTCGCGATGAACATCCATGAGGACACAAAGTCTCTCATGTCAACGAATGATGCTCTTATTATTCCATCGGCTTCGAGGAATATCCCGTCGTTTTGGGCGAATCGTAAGACTTGTCGATAGGATACATTACCACCTATAAACGTGTCGACATCAGCCCAAAATGGTGCCAAAAGGCTTAGGGTATTAGCGAGGGGAAACGGTTCAGGGGTAAATTGAAAAAACGGTTCCAAGAACGAGATGATGCCGTTATTGTTGACCTGCAACAGTTATGTGATAGCGATACGACATCATGAGAGGGAGAGCACACAACAAAAGAGTCAAACGAACGGATTAAATTTGAAGGAAAAGAAGAAAGATTGATCAGTTACACACACGCATACACACAAGCACATATAGAAAGAGGGAGAGAGAGAGAGAGAGAGAGAGGGGGGGGGGGGGGGG
>BEXV01000755.1:130935-149224 GCA_003118195.1 Hemicentrotus pulcherrimus | reverse complement strand
GGGGGGGGGGGGGGTCCAGGTGTGTCATAGGAGTTTGATGGTGTCAAGCCCTGCATACAGGTACAGTTTATTTGAAGAAGTAATTCAAGTTTACCTAGTTTTGATATGTGTCACCTGCAAACTTGTTTTTCTTCCTTTGGGGGCTGGGGGGATGGGTTGATTATAGTTTCAGAGTTTTAACTTCTTTGACACGTCCGGGTAATTCACACCTATGTTCATGACATGTAATGTTCAACATTGTAAGTTGCCAACACACTTAGCCCTCACATGTACAGTGTGTGCGAATTTATCATGGTTTCCTTTTTCTCATCTCTTATTTCCCCCACCTCAGGGAATTAATGCTTAACAACAACCAGCTGCGGTTGTTGCCCTACGAGCTGGGAAGGCTCATCATCACCCTGCAGGTGCTAGGTCTGAAGGGAAATCCCCTTGCCTCCGATGTCATGGGCATCTACAATGAACCCAAGGGAACACACAAGCTTCTCTCCTACATGTTGGACCACATACATCGTAAGTAAAAGGACAAGTCCACTCAAAATAATTTGCTTTCAATGAAAGCAGAAAATTCAGACAAACCAATCAAAAAAAGTTTGAGCAAAATCGGATAACTAATAAGAAAGTAATGAATTTTTGAAAAAGTATGTAAAGCTATGGAACAATGAGAATTACAACACAAATTGCCAAGATGGTTATCAGTTTGTGACATGTCCTCACTATTTATCAATTGCTCTACATGTATATGGTTTAATCCCATTAATTTCCCCTTTTATTCCCCAAAAATCGATTTCCCCATGCCTTTGCCCAGGTTATATGATTAGTATCATATTGCTTGCATGACATTTCACAAAATCTTATATGAACTTTAAAGAATTTTTACTATTTTCTGAATATTGTATTTTCATAATTATTGATTTTTATATTAATAGTTTATCAAAATTCACATTTTTCATGATTTAACTGCAAAAATTACTCTATATTAGTGCATCCACACAAAAACATATTACTATTAATCTAAGTTGGATGCTGGTGTGAAGAAATAAGATTTTAAAGGAAAAAATAGGAAATATATATAATCAATATAAAGAAAAATAATTAGTGGACATTGAGGACATGACGTCACAGACTCATGAGTGAGTTGTCAATTTGTCTAGCGATTTCAAAGTTTTTAATGTCATTAAAAATTCATAACTTTCTTATTAGTTATCTGATTTTGCTCAGACTTTTTTTGATTGGTTTGTCTGATTTTTCTGCTTCTATTGAAAGTAAGTTATTTTTGGAGTGGACTTGGGCTTTAAATTTGATCCACATTGCTCTGTACATTTGAACTCTGGTTATTATCATTTGAGACTATCTACAGGTACGTGGATTTACACCGAACATGACTGTACTGGTCAAGTCTGAAGGGGAACCCCCTTGCCTCCAAGGTCTTGGATATCTACAATGCAACTGACTTCCTCAATTTCTGCCTGGCAACCTTTGTTGTTGCCTAGGTAAAAAAATGACAAAAAAAAAAAAAATCATGCAAATTTAATTGTTTCAAAATGAGTAGAGGTATTTGAAATAAGCACCAAAACGTTGGATTTCCAATCCAAGCAAATGGTTGCACACCTGGCAAAGGACTAACATGTGAGAGCACATCACGGGGTGTCGACCTTTTGCTTGGCCCATGGGCGCCTGCTCCTCTTAATTAGCAGCGATGAACGCTGTTGATTTCAGGTCTTAACAACCCCTTGCAGTGTTCTTAATGTTTTCCCCCACTGATGGAATCAATCACACAAGTTTGATGTTAGACATTGGTTGTTTTATATTATGTTTTTAAATGATTCACATTTAACTGATTGTGGTTGTGGTTTGACTGACCATGAATCATCAGAACTTCTGAAGTTAGATGGACTGTTGAATTAGAAGCTGTATGATTGGAACTAAAGTGGTTGACATGTACAACAAGTCATTCATGTTTGAAATGCATCGACAGTTGTTATCGGAAGTCGATCTAGATAGTCACATGTTGTTTCCATGCATGCACTTATCCATGGCCCATTTAGACATGACTGTAAAGATCAGACTACACTGTATATTATACACATAATATTATACAGAATTGTAGAACTTTGTATTTTTCTATGAATACACTTTACTTAAAAACTTTCTAATTAATGCTCACAAGGCAGATTTTACACTTGGTCCCAAACTTCAAATGTGTGAAAGTTTTGAGCTGCAAAATTAAGTCAGGAAGCAGAAGGTTGCCAGGTTTGTGCAAGTTTTTGCTGCATAATTGCTCATGTTTTAAAGATTAGTCAATGTTTCATATTTTTATATTGTCTGGTTGTACAATTTGATTTCTCTCTTTTTAACATAATTCATTCTATTTTTGTCTTATTTTGTTTTGTCCTGATAGCCCCAGGGACACTGCCTCCAGCAAGGCCTTGGATCCAGCTATCAAATCCAAACAGAAATAAACCATCAGGTAAGATCGCATAATTAATACATCATAAAAAGATATTGCTTTTAACCTAGGAAACTCTTGCATCTAGTGACATGTTCTGGTGAACCTTAAGATTTTTCTGTGTCAAGCTGACTCGGTACCATGTCTCATGTTTTTAACAGCAAAAACAAATTTAATGAAATAAAAAATAGAAAAAACAATAAAAGGAAAACAAAAGTGTGTTGAACGTTTTGCTAAACTGAAGAAGTGAAAAAAGCTCTGGTAAAAACAATTAAAGAGATTAATATCACCATGAGAAAATCAGACTTTTACAATAACAACTCCTTAAAACACTCCCACTTATGGAGAATAATTAATTTTAAAAGATCTGGTTGCCACATTGTGTAAAGGCATGTCAGTGAAAACATTTGTTGGAGCTCTGAATCCAATTTGATGGCTCTTCTGTATGATCTACTATTAAAAACTCACCACTTTTGGCCAAATTTTGCCTGTTACAACGCAACCATGCTTTCTGACAACAAGCAATTAGCGAGAGATAAAGGCGTTAATGAGAGGAATAAGTTATAATCAGTGCAAGCATCGCATCGATATTGTGTATTCACTTTATCGATATTTGTATGTGTATCTTGTTTTATATCTCTTTTTACCTGCCCCTCGGGGTGAGGGGATGACAGAGGGTCATAAGTAGACGTACATGTAGAATGAAGAAATGAGATTCTGACGGTAGATATGATGTACAGTAATTCAATTGTGATGAGAGCTGTCAAGACTTACAGCTTTATTTATCACCCTTCTGTATGCACATTTTATTTCAATCTCTCAATCTATTCACAGCTGCAAATGTTTTGGCAGGTGACATTTGCAACATTTTAATGTAGATGCTTCTGAATATTATCAAGATGTAGATGGCATAATTGAATCATATCACAGAGGTTAATCAGTAATAAGAAATTTTTGAATAATCTGACAACCGGACTAAGAATTCATTAATATCATTCCTGACAGAAAAGATTTTCTTGTTAAACAATATGAAGTCTGTAAGTACATGTATGACAGGATAAAACCAAGTCTTGCTTATAGTTTTAATTTAGATGTCGTTTAGATTTGATGTTAATGGGTCTTGTAGCAAAACGAGTTGTAAAAGAAAAAAAATGTCATCAGACAGACACACAATAAGCAATAACCATGACTTTTTCTCAGGTCTCTGTTTTTTTCAACGTTCTGTACGCCACAAAACAGATCTACTTCTACTGCCCTACGTTGGCAAACCATACCCCTTTCCTTTTCCTTGACATGCCCATGCAGCCATATTCTCTCTGATGATTTACAGCGTTCTTTGCGATGAGTAGGCCAAGAAAGAGATCTATGTCTACTAACCCCCTTTCCTTTTTCATGTCATGTTCCTGCAGCCATATTCTCTGTGATGAGCTACAACGTTCTGTGCGACAAGTACGCCACAAAACAGATCTATGCCTACTGCCCCACGTGGGCGCTGGAGTGGGAGTACAGGAGAAAAGGGATCATGGATGAGATCCTCAGTGCCAGTTCAGATATCATCTGTCTCCAGGTGAGTGCGATTCAATTTCTAGAGCCCCACTGCACCACGTATAGCTACTTGCGCCCTCTATCTAGCAAACAATGCCTAATTGGTGACCAATGGTACCCCATGGTCCCTTTTTTCTTATGTCAATTGAGAGCTGATTTGATGAGATAACCACCTGCCAGTGATCATGCAGGGAGGTCTAATCCCTCATGGCCAATCTAGTGCAGACAGGCTTTAAATGTAATCTGGTGCTCCAATGTATGCTCCAGCGGGAAAAATACGTTCGGGCTTCTTTGTTGGCCTCTTTGTTTAACCTCTTGGAGGAAACCAACCTACATGTATTTGCCACACATGCCAAGAGGTTAGGGTTACATGAGGTATCAGGCCTGATAAAAACCCGATTTAAATTGGTTTCCTGATTTTTTTGGATTTTTTCCCCCTGATTTCCCCCCCCCCTTATTTACTCTATTCTTCCCTATTATTTCCCAATTTGTCATACTCAAAAGGGGGGAATGTTGTTAGATGCCATTTTCCCACCCAAAATCCTACTACAGTATACATAATTCTAAATCACAGATGTCATCAGATCTAGAGAAGAAACGTTAGAGGGATTACTTTCTATTGTTGCTATCCAAACCATCTTGCTTCCTAATAACCTATCAGTATCGAACTGATTTTTCTGCATTTATTAAAAAAATTGATTAGTAGTTTTTCAATACTACAATGGAAAATGTTATTCATAGTTTCTGGAAAATACACACTCTGTACTTGTTTTCATAGAACCTAAAACTCTGTTTTAATCTCCTAATGCCACAATAGAAACTTGCGTTATTTATAATTTCTGGAAAATACACACATTGTAGTTGTGTTTATAGAACCTAATATTGTGTTTATAATCTTCATTTCCTTCACATACTTCCTCCAGCTGTAGTCTCCAGTTTCCTCCCATTCTGAGCCAGAAAGGCATTAACTCCCATTTCCAGGATATTTTATGCTTTTTAATTCTCAATTCTATTCTTCGGAAGTAGAAGAAAAAAAAACAAAACAGTGTTACAATTCTTTCAACCTGACTGAAGAAAAGTAGAGGAGATATTGTTTTGGTATTCCAAAATATTGTAAGCACAGTCCATGAGAGATTTTAGTATCCTGTACTACATCGATACAGGAGTACTGAATGAATCACTTTCACGGGTCGTTTCTAATTTTCACTTCTTATTTTCAGGAAGTAGAAACAGAACAGTATTACAGTTTCTTCAGCCCGACCCTCAAGCAGCAGGGCTACGACAGCGTCTTCAGCCCAAAGTCCAGGGCAAAGACCATGTCCGAGGAGGATAGAAAATATGTGGATGGCTGTGCCATATTCTTCAGGACCAGCAAGTAAGTTAGAGGATTTATTAAGTGATGTATAACCTGCTTGTAAAGACTCTCAGGAGAAACTCAGTATAGCGATTGACTGACCCCTGATTGATCCGGGACTCATGGGCACCCAAAATCTAAGTCTGAACCCCCAAACTTTGGAAATTTCTTTGTAGGGCTCATCTGTTAAAGATAAACTTGAGTTCTGGTAAAAAAATAAAGAAAATGAATTCTCACAGAATCATTACACTGAATGTTCAAAATTACTAATAAATGACATGTGCCAAACAATTGTGGAAGAAAATGTATACTGGCTGAGTAATGAGCATAGAAAGATAGAAAATCAAGGTAGTAATAGCCCTGAAACCATTTGTGTAGTCCCATTTACATCTTTCTATGTACAGTGCTTGTTAGTTTACCAAGACTGGGCCAAATTTATTATGATTTTGTTGACTCCAGAACCTTGCAGTGCATGCTTATCATTACATGCTACATAATCAACTGTTTCTGATCCATTCCACACCATTTCTTTCACAATGCAATCGCATTACCAGAACTCACCTTTATGCAATACAGACTGTATGTAAAGAAGGTTAATCCAGATCCCTTTCCCAAAATAGTGAGTGTGGAGCCCTGGATACATGTTAAATTTAATTTGGGTTTCGATAAGAAGCTGTTTCAAGGGGATGGGGTCCTTATTTATAGATACGTATGTGGTCTTAGTCATACCTCAGACTCAGCCCCAAGCCGATTACAGACTGAACAGAAAATGACTTTACCCTGAATAGCCCCAAATCGGTCAATTTGGAGTCGATTTTGAGTCGGTCTGGAGTTAGTTAGGCGGATTTTGAGATTGGCTTACAGATGCTGACTGAAAATTTCCTGAAAAGGGACAAGGAAGAAAAAAGTGTTGTTGCATTTCCGAATTTGCACCTTCCTCAACAAGCCTGTAAAATGTTGATTTTGCTTCTATAATTTTATTCCTGGGGGGGGGGGCAGTATCAATCTTCCTCTTGCTGTATCCTTGTTCATTATTATCTCCAGAAGTCAACAGTTTCTGTGACTTGTGATTCTCTTGTTTTTGCAATAAATTAAATTATCTCTTTTTTTGTTATGTTCATGGCTTTTATGATATCTGTTCACTCTAAACATGTGCACATTTTTATTTTGTGCTTGAGTTTCCTTTTCATGGTGGTATTGAAAGAGTGAGACATTCTATTGTTTCATGTGAACAGAAGGAACTTACCGGAAAAATCCCATTTGCGCAATCTAATGTTTGTGTATTTAGTGTGTTAGTCACGGTTCAGAACATAAGACAATATACCTTGTGTTAAAATGGCAAGCATTTTACAAAGTTAAAAACATTTTATCCGTTCTAGAAACTCTGAAGATCACCTGTGTATGAAGACTATTCTTTGCAGGTGGTTATGATCTCGGCTGTCGAAAATCCAATGAACGCGAAAATTTGCATGTTTGTAGATATTTACGTAAGGGACAAGATGGTATAATATATGGTTTTTTTCCTAATATGCAAATTTTTGTCGTTATAGCCTAATTAATTATGCAAAATGCTAATTTTATGCATTTTACAGAAAACTCTACATACTTGTCTGTAGACTTGTGAAGAGTGTTGAAAATGAATTGAATAAATGTTTCCTTCATCTCAAATTTATGAGGTTACATTATTTTTATGACATTTGAAAATGCATAGGTTAATTTGCATAAATTTGCATAAATTGTAGCATATTTTTGATGACATGCGCATACTAATTGTTATGTAACACCTTACAGGTATATCCAAATTCGACGAAAATGGTATCAAAATGTGTGTAAGACTTAAGGGAAAAAAGTCATGAAACGACAATTCAAAATTCTAAGTGGTTGCGGGGCAATCTCCGAAAATGTCGAGGGGGGGGGGCCTCCAGTACAGTAAGGGTTAACATCCTAGGAATTGTGAGAAAATATAGATTCCTATAATTGTCTTACCTGTTAGTGCGACATGTAAATAAACTTCAGGTTTCCTTTGAAACTACATATAAGGTCTTGTGGGCTTGTTTTTTTATTCAGTAACTGTAGTTGTTTCTGTTTTGTTTTCATTTTAAGCTACAACATAAGATAAGATGCTTTAAAAAAATATACAATAGGAAGGAGGAGAGATAGAGGAAGTAGTTTGTTGAAAACCCTTTTGTCATTTGTACAATTGTTGTTGATACAGATACGCTGGGGTCAAAGAAAATCCTGTGGAATCTGTGAACTTGTGATAGCACTGAAAAATGTGTGTTTTAACTTAATATGTTTTAACCCCTTTTTTTATGTCTTTTTTAAAAATACAGATTTGCACTAGTCAAAGAACACCTTGTCGAATTCAACCTGCTGGCGATGGCGAACGCAGAAGGTTCAGAAGACATGCTTAACAGGGTGATGACCAAAGACAACATTGGGCTGGCAGCACTCCTAGAGACAAGAGAAGGGTGCTATGAAGGGTCTGGTAAGAGACAATGGCAGGGTATAATCTTGAGTGAGACTTGCTTAACGGGATGATGACCCAAAGGTGGTCGTTCATTTGCTCCACGCTTTATTATTTCGGCAGAGAGATAGAGAGAGAGAGAGAGAGAGAGAGAGAGAGAGAGAGAGAGAGAGAGAGAGAGAGAGAGAGAGAGAGAGAGAGAGAGAGAGATACAGAGTTAGGGCCTCAGTTACAATTGTTTTAAAAGTTATGATGGTGTTAGGTTTAGGTTAGAGTTTGATAGAGGTATTCCCATAACTTGGGTCTAGGATGGAAGTCGGTAGTTTGATTAGTGGTAAAAATTGATCGTGTTGCCATTGTTGCTGACATTTTGTCTTAATGATGTACACGTAGGTAACACTAACCTATACGTAATAGAATTTAGACTTGAGTACTTGTTAATTTTTCTTTGTTGTAAATTTGAAAATCATTGTTGTGAAAGTATGTCTCATTTTATGTCAGTTGATGATGTGAAATTGCTACCAGATTCATGTTCAGCCAAATCATGTAAATTTCTCTATATGTTTTTGAACTCTAGACGGTTTCATTATAATTATTTACAAAAACATTGATCTACCTGAGATGAGGTTTTCAGGTGATTAGTCAATCGATGCATCTGTTTGTTGTTTGTCTTTGGTAAGTATCAAATGCCAGACAGAGAAACATGCATTTACTCAATCAATCATTCCTTTCCATAATCTCTCAACAGCGTTCCAGCACGAAGCAGCGAACGCCAGGCAACAGCTTCTGGTAGCGAACGTCCACATCCACTGGGATCCCGAGTACAGCGACGTCAAGCTCATCCAGACCATGATGCTCATGAATGAGCTAAAGAAGATCATCGAGGAGGAGTCGGTCAGCTTCAGACCGGGAGGAGGTGGAGCCGGCGGAGCTGGTGGTGGAGGGGGATCGGGAGGAGGGGGCGCTGGTGCGGGCCAGAGAGATTCAGGGACCATTCCATTAGTGATGTGCGGGGATCTGAACTCCTTGCCTGACTCTGGTTAGTATTTGTAGATGTGCCTTGCACAGTACACCCTAGTTTTAAAGCCAAGGTCCATTGATGTGGTGGTAATGCTCTTTTATGGGCACATCTGCTCCAAAACAAGTGCTCCAGAGACAATTGCAAGCTCTATTTTGTAAAATGCCTTGAGTGAATTGGATTAGCTTTAGAGTTGCATTTGAAGTTAGTGGTATTGAAATGTTTAAAATTAGATACTTCTTGTCGACAGAGCTTTCGTCTGCAGATCATGTATTGTTGAACCATGATAACTAGGTTAGACAGATGTGAAGTTTTGCTGTAGACATGAAAACCACTTGTAGTGTTATTTTGTTCTCAGCTCTAGCTAGATATAAATATATGTACATATGTATATGCCAAGTACTGGTCATGGAGATTTCATTGAGGAGATTAAGGCTGATAAATACTATTTCCCAACCGCAAATGATGCATGAAGAACCATGTTTCTTGATGATGCCCTACTTCCACTTCTCAAACTAGAGATTGGAAAGGTGTAACCTGATGATATAAGAGTCGGTATACTGAGAAACCAGTACAACATGTATGTCTTTTTGTATCTCACTTGTAGGTGTAGTTGAGTACCTCGAGATGAGTAAAGTCTCCGTCCGCCACCCTGACTTCAAAGACCTCAACTACAAGGTCCTGCGGAACTTCTCCTCCAACTCGGAGACCAACGGGCACATCTCCCATTCTTTCCAGCTGAAGCGGGTCTACCAGAACAACCCCATGCGCTTCACCAACTACACCTATGACTTCAAGGGCACCATTGATTATATCTTCTACTCGCGGCAGGCCATGTCTGTCTTGGGTCACCTGGGACCTATGGACTTTGAGTGGATCGACACCAGTAAGGTGCACGGCTGCCCCAACGCCAGTATCCCTTCGGATCACTTCTCGCTCCTCACCGAATTCGAGATGCCCCTCTCTACGGCACCGTCGTCGCCCCCCTCGTCGACACTCTACCATCCAACACCGAACTACCCCCTCGCGAGGCGGTAGCAAGCGGAACTAGGGGACTCAGGGTGGTGTTCGTTCTTGGAACTCGAGAATTTTTAAGAAAACTATTGAAAACTAATAATGCAGGTTTTGTGTGTTTTTGTATCTAATTTGTAAATTATAGAAGAGTATTAAAAACATCCTATGAAGTTAAAGTGCTTTGAACTTTGGAAGGGAGGTAGTTGACACTGTAGATGTCCTGTTGTATAGTGTTGGCTCTTTTTGTGTGGATATAATCTTGTTCAATTCACGACATACCTCATGCCTCGTTTTTTCTGGTGAAATTGTTTGATGTGTTGTTAATAGATCACTTTCTCTTTTTTTGTGTACATAAAACAGTCCACGTGTTGCAGTCTATGTGCGTGTAGGGTTATTGCAGTCGGTTCATTTTGCAGTCGAGGGAAGTTAGTTTTTTTTCTTCCGACAATCGAAATAGGGCTAAGTTCGACAGCACTTTATCTTCATGTTTTTAAAGTATGCAAATACACACAACCTGTGTTAATCAGACCGAGGCTTAAAGCTACAACCGTCCCGGACCCGTTTGGTCGAGAAGGAGCGTGTAGTTTTAAGCCTCACTTGGCAATGTTTTTTGTGGTAATTTGAATTTTTATGTAATTCGTACTTTGTACAGTGTGTAAATTGATGCTATTTTGCCAGAGAGAAAAAAAAAACATAACACTTGGAGCACATTCTATTCCAAACGCTGTAGAAATCTTTATTACTTCTGTCTGTTGGTACAGTTCAGATATGCTCTATGCCAGGTCTTAAGGTTTCTTCACACACATCCTTAAAGTTGTCATTGGTGCAAACATTAATGGGCAATAAAATGGAGGATAAAAGTAAATGAATGAACTCAATTTTTACTCCTTCCTTTCTTACTAAGGGGGTTCTTGAATATGATAAAATCCAGCAGTTAGGATGCAGCTGATACATTTTCACTCGACCCTCCTTCTTAATGATTCTTATTTATTCATCTTTATACAAGAAAATACTGTGGTTTCGGCAGTGTACAGCAAAAATCCCTTGGAAAAAGAAAAAGGGTTAAGAAAATCAAACAACCATCCAGTTAGTAAACACAACATTTTCAAAGAACCTGACCTTTAGACCCTAACAATTAGTATCATTCTTAGTAAGGAAAAATGCCAATATGTTGGTATTGTAATATTGACCAGTAATATCTGCATTTTGGATACATTATGCAATTGCTTCACTTACCCAGTTTTCCGAATTGTGCAAGTGGAGCAATATTTGTTTTTAAATCCATGCTACTCAGCATCTATTGTTTTATGAGCCCTTATAAAAACAGTGAAGATACAGTCTGCTGAGCACCAGAGGGGAGTAACTCTTTAACATAGGCTTAACACCCTTCTGGCTCTCAACAGGCAGTATAGCCTGAATTCACAAACGAGGTTTCAATTTAACCCATGGTTTTAAATCTTCATTTACATAACCCATCGTTTAAAATTAGCCCAAAATAAGCGTGACACAGTCAGAGGTCCAATATAAGACGCGCGCAAGGCAAGGTGCGCTTAATTTGCGCTAATTTTAAACCATGGGTTATGTAAAAGAGGGTTTAAACCATGGGTTACATTTAAACCTCCTTTGTGTAACTCGGGCCTTGGTGTTTAGAAGCCCAAACAATGTGCAATTCTCTGCAAATAGAAAACTAATTTACTAAGAAGCTATGCATTTGACTGCTTACATATCAATATATATAGACAAGGATGACTGGAAATTGATGCTATTTTGAAGCTCAGATGTTTCCAGGACTTCATATATTTCTATGGAGCTCGTGTGACGACATTCTTACAAAATTGTCCGGTGTCGTAAGATTTTAATCACTTCCCTTGTGTGGCCTTTTCAATCTTGGACAAGTTCTCCCAGATTATGGCTTATATTTCAAGCTGACTGGGGTCCATGTTGCTAGTATCCTTCATAGCAATTGACTCAAAGATCAGCATACATGCGCGACAGGTCTAAGAAATATGTTAGCAGGATTTGTGAATGGACTTCCCTCGATAGGTGTCTCAGAATAAAGGGTCATGATGAATATAGGTGTTCGGGGATGCAATTGTACTCTTATCTTTAACAAATGTGAAAAACAGTTTTGCTGCCAAATGATTCTTAAATAATGAAGTTGATTACATGTATGAACCCTTTTTCTGTTGCAGACTCTTGTTCTCATAACTTGCTCAAAGTAATTACAGGCGATTAATCAACTGATTAGAAATAGGTGTAGAATAGTGCATTAATACCTTTACCAAAATATATATAACCAAGTACCGCAGACACAAGGAGCATGCATACAATCTGGCATCGTATCTTATATTGCAGTTTTTTAATGCGGATGGAGGGGACAGTATCATATGTTTTGAAGATATCAGATGATTTCTATTGTAAATCTGTATCATAAACTAGGAATCCATGCAATCCTAGATTTGGAGAATAAATTGTACATTTGGAGATGAAATTATTCTGGCGAGAAATTCTTGACAAAGATTGGTTTATACTATAATTGATTTCTGGTGCGTGTTTCACTCTATACCGGTACACGTCGACCACCATTTCATTGGCTTTCTTTTCGTTTTGTATGGCATTTGTTACTGTAATATGTAGTGTACAGTTTCAATATCGTTTTTTTTTAATATCTCTTGTTTTGCACTGCAGTAGACTCTAGTGCTCCGGCACAAATTGTTTGTGGGGAAAAGACCTGAAGTTATTGAAAGGTTGATAAAATGCGATGATGTGTAGGGGAAGTAAGGATGTCAAGACTTGAATATGTCTTTTTTCTAACTTATTTTTTTTGTGTTTTGTAAGTGAAGTCCTAATCAACCAACCCATTTTTGCGTGGCCGTTCTCCCATCCTTCATGAATATGTAAGTTTTAATGAAATAATGAAAATGCATGTGATTTAATTTGGACCAATGAGAAAAGAGGACCAGAGCTTGATTGTAAATATGCACTAATTTAAAGCTATGGTGCTGTCAACTTTTCTTATGGGGGACTTTCCCGATGCCATTCCAGAGGGACCCTGTGTGCTCGTTCAGTACAAGAATTTTTAGCCAAACTATTGTCAAATTGTACATAGATTTAAAAAGAAAAGAATAAGTATGGACAGAGATTAGGAAACTTAGATAACCCCGGCAATCATGCCTGGAATCTATTCAGATCTATCCTTGTGTGTCTGTTGAAGTTATTGTCATAATCTGTGTATAGTGTGTTGTTATATTGTTCATGCGTTGAATATTTTTATATGCCTATTCGTCCCTCTGGAAGTCATGCCTTTTGTTTCGCCTGAGGCGAAATGGAGTCAGCCGAGGCTGTGCCTGCTTTCTCTCTTTCGCCTCGGTGAGAACCAGGGTTAACAAAGTTTGCCAAGCCAAGCTTTTTTTTAAATTGAATAATGAGATCAAGTAAACTGTTATTGTTCAGTCACAGATTTCAAAAAGATGAAATAATGAATTCAATTCAGAGACAGTCAACATCTTTGTCATTATAGTAATTTGGCAAGAGGCTTTTTAAAGTGTTTTCTAAATGCCTGTTAGATACTGGAATACATTTGGTGTCCAAGACAATTTCCCCAATAATTTGACTATTGAATTCATAATCTGATCTAGAAAGTCTTTGAGGGAGACCAACTATAACCTGTTTAGTGCAATTTCTCTTTAACCGTTCATTACCATGAGATTTAGTAATGGGGTGGATGTGTTCACACTTATGGTTAATATATATATGCTATGCATATTTTTTGTTTTATTTCAGTCCAAGTATATATTTAAGAATTTGTTTTGCTATTACAAAGAAAAGCTAACATTCCCTCATTAAACAGATTACATTTGTTTTTTTATAAATTTATCGTTATGCATGAATTCCACATAACTTTATGTAATCAACAGGCATTTATGAGACGCTTTACTAAAGTCTTAAAAACATGATTTGAAGGCAAAATCAACGAAATTCATTAAAATTACAATTCATTATTGAAATCTTTTGAATACAACATTCAATTGTCCATTGTGTGACTCTAAATTCTTTTTTAGAAAATATTATGAAAAAAACTGAAATAAAATATTTTTGAAAGATGGCGTGTATCTGTCAGCAAAAATGGGAGCAACGGCGAGGATTTCACTTACAATGTAGAAATTAATATCTTCTTGGTTTTTATTGTAGATTGATGTTGTTTCTTATTATTAGCTTTAAATGAAAAGAGAGAGCTTTCGATCTGGAGGATAGGTGTTTTTGTGTTAGGAGACAGAGATAGTATTGTATATGTGTCCCCCACCCCTCTTTCCTTCACCCCACCCTTTCTTGGTATACTGTGCCAAGGAAGTTATGTTCATTACCACACACATTTATTTGATTTTCTCACTCAGTGTTCTTTGGGTAGTGTAACTGTAGACTGGCTGTGTTTACACTGCATGTTCCGTCTCTGAGATGTAGTTTTGCAGAGCGTAAAATCAACATCAAATGCTTGTATTTTGGGAACGTACCCTTTTGTGAATCTTGGGTTGCTCTGTTTTTAAAGTAACATTGATTACACATACTCTTTATTTATTATAACACCTGAGTATCAAAGCAATAGGAAAATTAAATGGGTTTAGAAAACTTTTGATGTAGAATATTTTTTTGGAGCCAGAAGGGCATTAATTCATATACTTCAAACACTAAGTTAATGCCCTTTTGGCTGTGAACTGACAATACGATGGTTCTTCTAAAATCCCCAGATTAGAGATGTTTACAAACAAAAACAAAATGACAAAAAAAGACGGTGACTAGTTTCCTGTTACTAAAGAACTCGCTAACTTGGCTTAACAACTTCTCAATTAGAAGAGACGACATAAAAAGGGGTACATTTGTTTATTCTGGAATGATTAACACTTTTAGAAGGACACTTTTGGTTTACTAATCCACTTCGCAATCAGATATAATGGAAGACCATCTATTGCTAAACAATACACATATCTAACTACCGGTATAGGCATATTTATGATTTTTTTCCCCCATTTACACTATAGGCATCCACATGCATTTGACAACTGCTTTTACGTTTTGCTTACGCATCTTAGCGATGGAATCTGTGGTGTAAACACAGTCTTGACAGAGTAACCTTTAACCAGTATTTGGCAGATTTGTGTGACGATTAGCAAGCATTCCACTTTTTTCTTGTACAATTGAATCTCTTTGATTTCAGTCGGGTCCAGAACAATCGAGATCGGTGCGAATCAAGACAAGTTCTGATTTTTTTTATTTTCTTTTTGTAAGTGGGGTTTGTCAGGATAGATGAACTCTTCTGAACTAAACACCTATCACAACATTTGCTGATTGGAGATTTGGATTTAATTAGCTCGATGGTGAGCCAAGACTATGCTTTGGAACAAGGGCTTTGGAAATAATCTGGACGTGTTTAATAATAATATGAAATATTTTACATTTATTTCAATGCTACATATTTGAATGTGCTAGCTATGAATTATGGATTGTATTCAAAATATTATGGAAAATATACTTTTTGAATAATTTGTATGAATTTAAGATACTCTATGGTTTGGTAGAAATACAATACATGGCACATTTGTTTTTGCAGTATGTGATATTTAGTTGACACCAAGTGAATATATATGTCTGTTTCAAACAATTTAAATTTAAACATTGATTATTTGATTTAATTTGTTTGTGAAAGTTCTTTTGATCAAAATCAGGAGAAACTCTTTCCCTACCTCTTTTTAAAATCCAAAGCTCTCATTCCACACATTTTCTTGGTGAGCGAAGGTTTTAAAGTGTACAAAGGCACTTTTTTAAAACAGAAAATAAAATTGGCTGGCAATGAAGCATTTGGTGCTTATAGGTGGCATCATATTTTTACGAATGTTGATAATTTATTGCATAATTGCATTCTACATGTAGGTCTAAATTGAAGCAGTTTTCCAGATGAGATTTGCACACAAGTGTTTTTTATCTGGGAGAGAGAGAGAGGGCTGCTTAAATTGTAGAATACATAGGGTAGTGAGAGGAGTTAGGCCATAAAGATTAGTGTCAGAATTGTCTAATATATTTTTTCTTCTCCCCCTCGATTCAATGGTCTCTCTGCGACAATTTTTGGTGCAGAAAGATTACGTGGTGTCTGTCATTGAGTGGGGATAATAATGCTTGTCTGTTTTAATTGAATTTCTCCCCATTTTCTGTTGGGATTTATTATTAAAAATGTGGATAATAGAAATGCTAAAAAAACATGAAACCCAGGTTTTCTGAGTTGTTTTGTATGAAGTGGATGCAAGTGGAAGAAATGCGAGAGGTAGAATGTAATGTGTCAAGAATAACCTACCTATATTCCTTCGCAACAAGTTATCTCTCAATACCTTCCCAAAATATCTCAAAACTCGCCCCTTCTGTTAACTTGATTTTACAGTGCATTTGAAGATATATCTATATATGGAAAATGTGCTAGATAATTACTATTATTATTAAGTTACCCCTCCTTCTCCTCTCTGTCTCTCTCCCTCTGCCTCTCCCTCTGCCTTTTAAAGAATCTTTTAATCTTTCGCTTTTAGTTTTCTCTTTCTCTCTCGTTGCCCAGTACCTATCTCGACATAAGTCTTTCTCACTTTCTTTCTGTGATAAGTCTTTACCATGCAAAGCTTTTCTACCTCGACAATCACCAGAGACATCAACGACTTGCACAAAACAATCACCGAGCTGAACGACACATTAGGATCGTTATTAACATCATATATTTCAAATACCCATGTACAAATGTTACATCAAATTATTGAGTATTATTGCTAATACATCCCAGATGCCTCTTATATGACCATTTAGACCTGGGGCCCAATTCGTACAGCTTGCCACAACCAGATTCTAAAATTCCATGACAAAACTGCTCTCAGCCAATCGAAAGCCACGATTATGAAACGGGAGCCCAGATCTAAATGAGACAATATTATTGGCAATACAAGTATTTTAGATTCCAATTAATGACATAAAACAATACAAAAACATAGCATTCAAGCCTTACTAGTATCTTGAGAGTTCTAGAGTGCGATCTTAAAACAACAAAAAAAAACCAGAGTCCTCTGGGACTCTGGTTCCATAAATAAAGAGACAACGCTGTCCAAATAAAGCTGACAAACTGTAAATAACCCTTCTAGTGAAAGTTGGAAGGTAATTGTAAGGATATAACACACATGTGTATAAATGAAATCAATATTCACAATGAAATCAATATTCACAATGCAATCTATTGCAGTAAACATTACCATACAGTTTTATCCATCTTTGCACCAAAATAAATTTTGCAAACTCTTTCACAAACAAAAGTTATAAACATGCTGAAAATGGAAATAGAGGTGGAACAGTGTGGAATGCTTGGAAAGTAGAGCATTAAGCTGTATAGAGGATACACACCATGAACAAATTAAACAAATAGCAGTCCTTTTTGCAGCTATTTCAGTCTATTTCACTTAGTTTTTACCAAAACTTTCAAATTTTTTCACATACACAACGGAATTCCACAGTAAATTTAAAGTTCAAGAACACGTAAATGTGTTGCTAAGAAGCTTTATAGTGATAAGAAAAAGTGTTCCCAAACTGATGAATAAAACTACAAATATCTTTTGGAGGCAAGCCTCCTGACATATTTAGCAGCATGAAAAAAAAGAGGGCAAATATCAGACGTGTGTTTCTCGGTGAAGAGTCTACAACTCTGGGTAAACGTGTTTACAGCGAGGTATCTGAATATCATATTTGGGCAGTGATGTGCCTGAAGACATAATTTTTTTTTAATTTATTACAAATTACTGTCATGTATGAAAATGAAATTTAGTCCATGAAATAAATTGATAAACAATTTTTGAGCTGGCTTGATTTAATACTTACTGAATACTGTAATGGAAATTTCTACAGGATTAAGTCATAGACATTTGGTGCTCAATAATTTGTGGAATGCACAAATTTTGTTTGTCAGATATGAACCTGTTAAGGTAGTACACTTTCCATGAATATCAGCTTTATTATTTTTTTTTCATAGTGGATGGAAATTAAAATTCACTTTATATTGCTAAATAGCTAGGCTACATCATATTTCCACAAAGAATTGATAGCATATACATGTAATCTAGAAGAGCAGTATTTAACTTCACTGAGAAAACTGGAAACGGGCATTTCAATGAAATAAAAATTATAAAAATAGCAGGCACACAAAACAAATTAATTTCCCTTCTTTTTTGGCTACAAAATTACTCTCATCTTGTAAAATTTGGTCACATATTCCAAATTTCCTTAAATATATATGTGCACATAATAATTGCCATTGTAATAATTCTCACACATATTGTTTATTTTACCGTGAATTCATACAATGTAGCTTGGATGTATGGAACTATGCAACTCAATAGACTACCGGTACATAGAATTAATTAATTGAATACC
>BEXV01000755.1:34343-61863 GCA_003118195.1 Hemicentrotus pulcherrimus | reverse complement strand
GGAGGAAATTCATGGATCCCCCCTGATAGTACTAACATCAACCGCCATAATAAAATGTAACAAATTGAAATAATTTGAACAAATAGTCACATTTTCAACGTTTCAAGTTTAGATCATCGAATCTATGATATGTATATGATGAGTATCATAAAAAAGGTTATTTCACTGTGACGTTATTTAGGACAGTTCTCTCATTCTTTGAACACTCAAACATGAATTTGCAATTGTTTCAAAATAAAAGTTCTATCGGCGCTATACTGCGGATAGAATCCTGCTGGCTCGTTGTTACATTTTGTCTTGCGAGAAAATTGATCATCTTGTGTAGAAGCAAATTGGAGAGTTGTCCAACAATACTATACAATTACATATTTAATCAGTCAATTCTCATTTTGTTCTGAATGTCAATTGCTCATAACTTTTGTTTTTTTAATTGTTTACCCGATATCACACAAACAATCTATTTCTATGATTTGTTTTGCTTCGTTCAAAATGACTCGCTATCAACATGATCAAGACTTCATTCCAAACCTCGAAATCTTGGTTTTGTCCTAGCTATAATTCATTTCGAATCGAAATACTAATCAATTCACTGAGTAAATTTCTGAATATTTGTGAACTCAAAATGTAACTTAACGAGTGCCGCCTCCTATCTCTCCCCGACCCCCTCTCGCTATTTCTTTCTTTCTCTCTGTCTCTCTCCCCATTTCAGCCCTGTGTGTTTCACAAGCATGATAAGCATTTTTATCAATATTCGAATGTTTATAATATTTTTAAAAATTTCTACAGCACTAAGTTCTAACAAAATGTAGTGCTGTGTAGATGTACATGTATGATTGAAATGCCCTTATAAAATATGGTATGCATATTCATTTTATTAGGAGGGTTCCAACCGTATGGCTGGTGTTGGGACCAGAGGGCGAAATAAATCATGATTTTTTTTTTTCACCATCCCCTCCTCCATCTGCCTATCCATATATCTGTCTATCTTTCCCTTCCAAATCGAAATATTATTCCCACGTGTTATTACATTCCTGTCGGGAATGTTAAGTGTTTTTCACAAGTAAGATTAAGTCGCTCTCACTTTCGTAATGTTGATTATGCAAGAACTCATACCGTTTATAACACAGTAGCTTGAATTTGGCTACAGAGATTTCGATAGGGTGTATTTAAGGCACTGGACGTAACTGAGGACGTCACAATGCCTTAAAGGACGCCACATGTAGCAGCGCACTATGTCGACGTGCAAATCCAAAAGTCTCTACTATTTGAGATACGGGTGTAACATTCATGTGGAGATTCATGAACATCACTATACTTGTTGTTGTATTACAAAGTAAACCTTACATAACTTTCACTATGATTTATAGAAACGGTGTGTTCACATTCTCTTTCCACCCCCCATATTTTTATACAAAGTGCCCTGCGTCAAAGGAGTGACACAGTGGTGGGCCACGGAACAAATCTTGGGAAGTTTTATGGAAAACTTGGTGGTTTTAACACATTTGTCACATTATCTTATGAAATGGTCTCATGTGGAATACGTTTATGGCGTCGGAAAATCGAATACACTGTTTTAACTTATCACTTGTTTTGAATGTCGGTTAAACTGTACAAATAATGTATAATCAAAAGATTTAGTCGCTGATGATAACTTCGTATGTTTGTAAAAATGTAGAACAGGAGCTTTTTAATTAGCATTGCTATATTTGCACGTAGCCAATGCAAACAACAGCAGGCTGAATGTATGTATAGTAATAAGCTACGGTGCGAAAATGATTAAAAAAACGACAAAAGAGTGGGGAATCCCAGTGACCCCTGACATGCATCTTTTAAACGTTCATTGGGGAATTCCCAGCAGAAACTGAAAGCCCATGAGACCGACAACAGAAGAAGCCAACGGTGTCCACTAGAAAGATTTCCATGAGACCGATTACCCACGAGACCTAGCAAACGAAAACATGCATTAGGAAATGTAGAAAGGTAGACGTATCCGAAAGTTTTACGACCCCGATGTTTCATGAGACTGACATATAATTTAAACAAAAGGGTATACACAAAAAAAAATGTCGGTCCTCTGGGCTGGCAAGCTGTTTGGCCACCGGTCTTCTTAGTTGTAGACTTCTATAGAGTTCCCGGATCATCAGGTTATCGTTACNAAGACTTCTATAGAGTTCCCGGATCATCAGGTTATCGTTACAGGCATGGCAAATGAAGAAAAAGAAAACAACATATTATATTTTCCCACTTTGGTTCGTACTGACTGTCATCTAGAATGGACCATCTGTTGTTTTTAACTTAGCGTTGTTCACACAGGTTGGGAAATGCTAGTTATTGAAATAGACAGTATATCTTTATTATTTGTTGCTACAAGGTTTGAAATCTGGTTCAATGGGTGAAGTTAATTAGTAAAACATTTAAAAGAAGTAGAATGTGAAATAAAGTTTTCGGGTTGGGACATACTATAAACGTACCCGATATCGCCCCAAGCTCCATCTCAAACACTAGCGGCGCTATGTCTTACCGCCATTACTGGAGGGCTTCCCTGTACACGAACCCCACGCATCGCTCGCCTACAACAGCTTCCGTTCGCTACAGTATCCATATTTGATTCGCTCATTATTAGCTTGTATCTGAGGGATATCGTCATTTGAAAGGATTTCTGGCTGATGGGGGTCACTTCCCCTCCACTCCCACCTCTCTCTCTCTCTCTTTCTCATAAAACGTCCCATCCTCCCTTTCTCTCTCACACATCCTATACGTATGTAGAAGAACTCAACACTATTCTAGTAATAATACACGACAATGAATGTTCAGAAATTTGAAAATCAGCATTCAGTTTAAAAAAATAAAATAAAGCAATGCTTGTTCTATTTTTGTGGATAAAATAACTTTAGTGCGTATATATTTCCATTTATGTAACTGTGGAATATTTTAGTCATATACATTGTGAAATTATACAAACAATGAATTATGTTGTATGTATGTTCGTTTATCAAAGGATATCAATAGCTTTGTGATGATTATGTTTCAGTTTATATAAACTAGGACCATGGGAAATGCTCTTCTCTATGTTATGTACGCCAAAAAATTGGGGTTTTGGGAAATAAATTCGATGACTATAAACAAAAAACAATACTGCAAAGAAACTTGGATGCGGATCTTGATGGGAATTGATAGGAACATCAAATTGCAAATAATTTAGAAGGGTGCAAGGTTGCTCCTCTAGCTCCTCTCCTTCACATCACCTCACCTGGGTAATACGTGAGTCATAATCAATTTCCTGCCACAGTCATTTCAAGTACATGTTAAAAACCGATGACTTCACCTGTGAAATGTTAAATGAGTAACAAGGTTATCACTACCTTACCACTCATTGCAAGAGTCTAGACTCGCTCATTTTTTATACTGTTTTTCTTTTAAATGTTATTATTTTTTTTAATTCAGAGGCGTTGCGTGGGTTCCTTATTCTATTTATGTTTTGACGAGGGGGACTGATAATTTATTATGGAATCAGATGTTACGTTGTAATTGAAAACTATTCTTTTGAAATACATCTTTAACCCTAAAAGGGCCGGGCTATTTGAGGTCTTAGTACGGCCGGGGGGGGGGGGGATTATGGCCACCTTAAAGATCGCCGCGAAAATGTGCACGCATGTCAAGTGAAGTGTATAGAATAATATGATAATTTCAATTTTTTGAAGAATTCACTCATTGCATATTTATTGTAATTTATGCAAATAAAGTCATAAAAATCACATTTTTACCCATAAATCATATATTATTCATATTTAAGCATTCTTTTTCACTACATATATTCATTAGACCATTCTACATAATAATACGACCAAAAAAAAAATCGGAGAGCCATCTTATTTTTTATGTTATCCCTTGTTTTGATAATTTCTTATGTATTTCATAGTTTTTTAAAAACTTACGTATTTCATTGTTTTTGATGTTTTATTTCATTTCTTACTACAATTCTACTATTTGGACTCCTTAAACAACCACCTTAACTTTAAACAAGACCCAATAACCCATGTTTGATCCATGTTTTTAGGAAAAGTGACTTTTCCATATGTTTTGTACACAAATCACGAAAATGAGCGATTTTCGGGCTGACATGCAAAGACAAAGGTCACGTGACCTTGTAACCGTAGGTCCGATTTTCAAAAAACAAATCTTTTAAAAGTTGCGCAAGACTCGAAAGAAAAAGGTCAGCGAGCGGCGGGGCGCCATCCATATGCGTTTCCGAGCAATCGGAAAACTTGTGGAGGGGGCGTAATGCCCCCCGGCCTTATTAGGGTTAATACCTTGGAATACCCTTTTTTCATTATCTTATTCTTTCTTTTGAGGCTCTTTCTGTCTCTTTATCGTTCTATCTCTCGTTATTGCTCTATTTTGCCATTTAACTTTTGACTCTAGATTTTACAGCAACAAAAAGTTGTAAACCTACTTATATGAACAATATAATAAAGTAGATTTCATATTAAAATATTTCATTTTTTCAAATATTGTTTTCTGAATCATATAATTGTTGCAATTAATTAAATGAAAAACAATTGTCTTCGTTATTTTTTAGTGAAAATGTAAACTTTAATTGCAATTTTGTTAATGAGAGGAAAGAATAAAAAAAAATATTCAAAAAAAAATCAATGGGATGATACCCTGTAACACCTTCCAGCTACGCTACCGCTGGAACATAAAACTGCCTTCTGAGAAAAATTTCAACCACAAAGTTCCCCTTATGTGTACCTATTATAGAACAATCGTAGAATATCAAAGAATAACAGTTACATTACATCGAATTCTTTGTATGTATCCTTGGTGATGAGAAATTAAATGAATCTAACATCTTGATATTATTTCACACATTTCAACGATTCGTCTTGATAGGATTGTGCATACTTTAGAGATTAGGGTCCTTAGTCAGTATTTCAATTTTCTGTAGCTCATTACCAATCACCGTAAATTTGTATTGCTAACGGATGTTGTACCGCAAGGCCCAGTTTAATGGACAGGGGGTGTGGCTTTTGAATAATGCAGGTTAAAGGTCAAACGTGAAATTTAGGAATTCCCGCTAGTAATAAGTCTTTAGTCGTCAACATCATGGTATTTGATTGAAAGCTGTAGGATATTGCGAAATTCCCGAGGGGATTCCCCACTTTAAAGGTGGGGTGGTGGAATCCAAATATAAGTTGAATCATGCTGATGTGCTCGGCTGCAAACAACTCATCACATATTTTGATATTCTAACATTGAAATATGTTTCATAGATTTTTAAATATTAAAAAAAATATATATTCTGAGACCTGCTCAGTTCCACTCTAAAAAAATGCTCCAGATCTCATTCATCTTGTGACATCATATGTCAATCAATAGTGAGACACTAACAGAAGACACTGGTATGTAGCTTTACAAGATCTAACCACCTGTTAAAAATAGACCATACACTACCAACATAGGAGTTGCTATGTCAGACGTGTGTTTTGACAGATGATGTTACAAGATGAATGAGATCTGGAGCATTTTTAGGGTGGGACTTAGCAGTTCTGAGAAAATTATTTAAACAAATATTTAAAAATCTAAATATAGATGTTTGAATAACAAAATATGAGTTGTATGCAGCCCTGCACATGAACAGGAATCAACTTATATTTTGATATCACCCGACCTTTAAGATAAAAACTACTTACGTAGAGGTCGGTTAGATGGAGAAAGGTGAACCATGGTATGTTGACAAAGGAATTTAATTGGCTCTCAAACGAGAGGTCCCCGCGTTCTTTCGTTGATAAGTGCATACCATCTCTAACCCCTTAGTGCCCCTTTTCATTTCAATAATGTTAATATCTATTATTATGCGACACGCATTTTTTCAACTTATTTGTGGGTATCTGAGATGAATTTGCACATTCTCAATTTAAGGTACCAAACATGTCAATTGCTCTATGCCGTTGCATCACGTAATTGGCTGCCCGCCAACATAGCTGTTATGCGATCTATGTAAACGGTAATAATTAACAATACCAATGACAGAAGTTCATGTTCTTCTATTTCAATTAAACCAGACCCTGGGTTTAGGATCACGTTTAACAAATGAAAATTTAGACCTTAGACTCACTTTGATTGTTTAACCCAATTTTGAACAAAATCTTAACTACAACATCTGGTTTAAAATTTGTAAAAGGCTCTATGTGATTTGGTCCAAGAGCATTAGTTTCAACCTGGAAATTTTCCATAACAAGCTAATTTTTTCAAGATAGGTCCAGGAATAATATGTCCAGATAATCATACTAAAAGTCCTCATAAATCCTCTTTGAGCGTTTTCCGCAATCTAAGACGGCGTCCAAAATGGCCGCAATTTCCTGAATTTCTTATAGCTTGGCAACTCGATAACCCAAATACCAAATTTAAATGTCTAAATATATATGTTTTTAAACATAGTGAATTCAACGAAAAACGTATTAACACATTTTAAAACACACAAGTAGCAGTAAAAGCACTAGAGCCCATCCCGAAATCCAAAATGGCTATTATTTCCAGTTTCATCTCATTGTACTAAAGTAGATACGCTATGAATATAATCAAATGTCTAGACTAGAAAAGCACCATTGAAATACATATAAGTACAACAATCTTTTAATTTAAAAAAACTTCTTATGCATAAAGTACACGCCAACACACCCATCACATACACATATGGCTGCTTCCATCATCCTCATCGATATCAGACTGTGTGCAACCGTGAAGAGAACTCAACATTAGATATAACTGAAAAAGTAGACACAATAAGTACTAAGGTCGCTAAAGCTTTTTATACATAATGACTGTAAGATAGGTGCGGTTTGGATGTTGATTTGCTTCAGCACTAGTTGGAGGTAGGCTTTCTAACTGAAAGGATGAACTCAGAGAACTGCGACCAATTTCCCGTTTACATGCAGTGTGACGGTAATCATCAAGAGATTCAAAACTGCTGGCCCCATAAAGTCTTTCCCAGCTCTTTTTTCCTTCTTCCTCGTCAAGCAAGTCATAGTCAAGTTTATTGTAGACCATATTGAAACTTTTACGATTGCCCTGACGGTAGTTGCCGAGACCGTATCACACCCGTCACAGCATAAAGAAACATCAGGCGATTCCTAGTGTCCCCTATGGCATGCTGAATTTCATGAATGTTGAAGACCGTGACAAGATTACTGCGGCATAGCATGTGCATATCTGTGGAAGTAGTTGCCCGAGCAACTAGCATGACCAGTAAGTCTGTGTCCGTACCAACGACAACAACGAGCACATGTTCTGACTCTGCTACTACTTGTGCTGTGGAGACAATCAGGGTATCGGCATCCGCTTCTGCCTGCTTCATACGTATTTTGTCACGTAGAGTTTGTATATAAGTCTCATCTTATTGTTGCTGTTGGCTAGAATGTTCTTCTGGGTTGTGCTTGTCGGCACATTATCAAATAAAGAGATACATATCTGGGCTATTCATCTCTGCTCAGCTGCCTTTCTCGAAGTTGCACTTCTATATCCATCGAACACCACCGTCAAATGAGCTCCATAATGCTTAAGGGTGTATGAAATATATGACTCAACAAATGTATCATAGATTGACAGTATTGTGGCCAAACAACTGATTGCAGTAGGCGAACACCATCTTAAACTAAGAGACCATTTCTGGCAGGTTGGATTGCTTGGTGAACGAATTCAGCAAGAGACCCATAGAACTCTGTGTTTGCTTTCGCAGTGTTGTTATTCAGGACACATGTGATTCTTATGAACAGTAGCGTTGGGTATATGTGCTTTGTCCCCTGATTTTCACTCTCTTACTCTTGGCACCAACGGTCTTCACCTTGTTCTTACGATGTACGTAGCTTAATTTATATCTGTAAACTTCCTACCATGCATTCGTTTCGGATGCCGCTACTAGGCCGATTTGTAAAGGTTAATCACAATTAACAGATGAGCCAGCAACGATGCCAGTTGACAAGAAGACCAGGCAATTAGTTTTCTATCCAGCAAATGGTGATGTGCTTGCAGTCATCCATCCAAATCTATCTTTATTGTCTCTTGACCTGGTACTTTGATGTATGTCTTTATGCTGCTCTGATGTACCAGTGTGAACTCCGGTGAACTGTTCCAGTTCATCACAGGTAGGAACACAGCGAGGAAGTGCATGAACTCACTTTTCCAATGTACTGTCATCAGGAACTTTTTAATGGTCTGGTCAGAGAAGTTTCCACCCCAGAATTAATCTACACGGCGGATGGTGAAGTATCTTTTTTTCTGCGAATTGTGTATATTCGCTTCCTGGCATGGTTTGCTCTAGAGCTTTCATCTTTTGTCAAAAAAACCTGGCAGATTTGAACTTGGGAAAGTGTCCTGCAGCATGGAAATGTTGTATCATTTCCTCCACACAGCTGAGATAGAGCTTCCAGTCCCCTGTCTTTTCAGCTGGAATGAAACATTGCAGAAGAGACACATTATTGTCGGATATACTGCAACCAAAGTTTCCCTGTCCTACTTTGTCCTGCTGCCCGGTCAATGAGTTGTGAAATGATCTGACTTTAACTGTTTGACACACTCTTCTCAGGTACAGCAATCACCTTCTTGTCCTGGTTGAGGAGTGCACCATACAGATTCGCTAAGTGGTCCTTATCTATGTTGTCTAAGACGCCAGTTTTACCCATCAACACGCCAATGAGGGCAGCTAAATTAGGAATGTGAGCACGAATAGAAGGGGAAAATGCTTGACCAGATAGCATATGTATGACAGACCCTTTGGCGTACACTGTCTCCCGTAGCTCTGCAAGCTCACTTCCAACCATGACGTGGACTATATGCTGCCGAGATATGACATGAGGAGGTGAAATCCACCAAGACGGACGATAACTTTTCCTAGGTCTTGAGACGAAGCTACAAACTCTGACGCCTTGATGTACGAGGGCTGGTGAAATGTTACTGCACATAATTCTTAACTTATGTTTTTCACATTGTGACTGTGAAAACAATAGTGCCGTGTAGATTGTCCTCGGATTGGAGGGGTCTAAATGTATGAAGAGCAGAGTTCAATTCTCGTACTGGTCACTCTGCATGGCCACTTTCATGAAACCACACAATGACGGACAAAGCTCATGTTGCTCAGCTCAAGATGTGTATCTGTTCATGTGAGCCACACTTCTTATACACAGCTATTCGAACAATATTGGCGACAGAAATGACCTGGTCTACTAGCAGAGATGATATGGCATATGCTATTGAGGTGCATTTCCTGTTTGAAACCGTGTGACTTTTTCCTTTGCGACATTAATTGGTACTAATGTGTCTCCATTTTCAGTTCCATCTAACGTTTGAGAACTATTCATGGTTGCACACTGTCAGTCTGATGTCGTTGAGGATGATGGAAGCAGCCATAATATGTTTGCATGTGTGTGTGGGTGGATGGGTGGGTGTGTAAACTTTATGTATAAAAAGTAGTTAATTATTTAATGAAAGATTTATTTGTATTCAATAATTTGTATTTCAATGGTGCTTTTCTAGTATAAACATTTGATTGTATTCATAACTTATCTACCTTAATACATTGAGATAAAGTTGGAAATGGTGGCCATTTGGGGTGCCATTTTGGATTTCGGAAAGGGCTTCAGGAGTTTTACTGCTACTTGTGTGTTTAAAAATGAATTGATAAGTATTTGGTTGACTTTTTTATGCTGAAAACATATATTTAGACATTTAAATTTGGTATTTGCGTGATCTTAATGCAAAGCCATAAAAAAAAATCAGGAAATGGCGCCATTTTAGACGCTATCTTGGATTGCGGAAAACGCTCAAGAAGGATATACGCGCTTTTAGTATGTTATTCTAAACATATTGCAGGAGCTATCCTGAAAAAAATCAGCTTGTTATGGAAAATGTCCAGGTTTAAGCCTAGTTTGACCTAATGCTCTTGGCCTCAGTTTAGGGGTAGTTTTATGGACACGAATTCTTGTTTTTGTCTTCCATATTTCGGCAATATTATGGAAACTGCCTCAATGCCTAGAACTACAGCTAATCATAAAGCTACCATGATATGATCAATGATTTCAGGGCGTTGTTGAAAAAATTTCAAAACATGTAAAAAGGTCAAAATTTTGTTTAAAAAACTTATTATTAAATTCAAAAGTCCTAAAAGTGTGGTGGTAAAATATTCTTTATCGGCACAATTACAGTTTTTGGTTTATTCACCTCATTTGTTGTGTAAACAAATTAATGATGGCTTCAATTATTATAGAAACAGAACCACTCTCTGTTGACCTAAAGTTTTGCTCATACCTTTATGAACCCATCTTGCTGGATAAGGTTTTTGAAAGCTTGGAATTCCGTATAACAGAAGAACTGCTGGTAATTGGTCTCCGGCCTATAAAAAGCTGTTATATAAAGCAGTCTCTTCAACAAACACACCAAACATGTTTGGTATAACAAATTTGGAGACAAGCTGTCTCAAGCACAGATTGTCTCAAGCCAACCTGAGTAAATTTAAAAATACTTTCTTCATAAGCAAGTTTGAAACTCATCTGTTGGTTTTTGGATTAACTGTTCATAGAAATGTTCCCTTGTTTAAGGGGATGTAGGGTGTTTTCCACTTTTTTTGATAAGAAAAAATACATATACATTATATTTTGTTTAAAGTAGCACCAAAACATTCATAATATAAGCCCATAGCTCTTTTCTTTTTATTTATTTATTTATTTATTCATGATTTCTTTCAACAGGGTAGTTTCATTCAGTTACACTGGAAGCCAGTGGGTCTGCTTTTCAAGAAAGCCATGCATAATACGATAACAGTATAAAAACATACGTATAATAATGCAATAATCAAAAATTGTACATACATGGGAAAAAAATAACAAAAGTACGTCTGAAACAAAAAAAAACATAAACAAAAAATCTATAAAATAATTTTAAAAACATATATTGAAGCGGCACCAAAAATCAGTGCGGGCGTTACTTTTGTCATTTGGCCTTATAGTCCAGTAGACGTTACCATATACCATGTACATGACCTGGAAAAGTTGATTAAGTACAAGGTTTTTTTGTTGATTTATGTTGTAGATGGGTATTGAAGTAAATTCAGCTTGGTTGCCAGTTCGGCAACCTTGGGCAACTTGTTTAATAGCCATGTTAGCATAATCATCTAATTAGCATATGTGTAATATGTAATAATGTTGCTAATCCCAATCCAGGAAGCCTGAAAACATGGATAAAACGCCTTTTCAAGGGTTTTCTATGACAAGGAATTCATTTATGACACCACTTTTTTTGGGATAAAGTAATACAATTGTCTTAAATAGCATTATTAACACAATATGTACAATATATGGACTTCATCGTCATTGTTTATCTATAAAGCCTAAAAATGGTGCAATGCAACATTGTAAATCACTTTTGAAAGAGTACACATTGATTAATGAGAAGACATCCCATGTACATGTAGTATTATTAGCCTAATTAGCATAAACATCTAATTAGCATACATGTGCAATTTGTGATAATGTTGCTAATCTCAATCCAGGAAGCCTGAAAACATGGAAAATACGACTTTTCAAGGGATTTCTATGAGGAGGAATTCATTTATGACACCAGTATTTATTTTTGAGTAATGCAATTTTCTTAAATAGCATGATGAGCTTATTACCATATGTACGATATATGAAATTTATTGTCATTGTTTATCCATAAATCCTAAAAATGCGCAGTAGTGCCTTTGCGCATTGAAGGTCATGTCACGTCAATCAAAGCGCACATTCCATCCAGTTTAATCATGTTTAAACACGAATTTCCTTTCACACACAAAATGCCAAGCTCTCTAGATACGAACTTCGTATGTGTAGCCTGCTTTTAGGGGCGTATCGTATCTATCCCAACATCGTATAACCGATGTTCACACTGGGAAATTTTGTCTATAATCATGACTAAATTTTTTACGATGATTCTAATCATCACTAGATACGATGAATTTTAGCTGTGTGTGAAAAGGCTGTTTTAGAGAGACTGTCGGAAACACACTGAAGATGGTTAAAGCAGATGATAGTGATGGAATCGATGATGTGGTTAGACAGGTACGTACGTAGGCCAGGGGTGTTGAATACAACAGTGCGAACTTTGATCGGTCTATGGTTACCAAAGCCGGAACCATTGAGAGTACAATCCCGGCGTTGTTTAAGCTTGTGGCAGAAATCCTTGAAAAGTCAAATTATCCATGTTTTCAGGCTTCTTGGATTAAGATTAACGACATTATTACATATTGCACATATATTCTAAATAGATTAATAAACTAATTAAGCTAAATATACTTCATCTACGTGGAATATCTTCTCATGAATTAATGATTAGACTTTTAAAGTGATTTACAATGTTGCATAGCACCATTTTAAGGCTTTATAGATAAACAATGACATGTGCCATTCAAGACAAATGCATTACTTGAATCAAAAACTGGTGCCATAAATGATTTCCTCGTCCTAGAAAACCATTGAAAAGTGGTATTATCCATGTTTTCAGGCTTCCTGGATTGAGATTAGCAACATTATTACATAGTGCACATGTATGCTAATTAGACGATTATGCCAATTAGGCTAATTATGCTACATATACAACGAATATCTTCTCATGAATTAATCGTTAATCTGTTAAAATCGATTTACAATGCTGCATTGCACCATGCTTAGGCTTTATAGATACACAATGACAATGAAGTCCATATATTGTACATATTATGTTAAATATGCTATTTAAGACAATTGTATTACTTTAAAATAAAAAGTGGTGTCATAAATGAATTCCATGTCATAAAACTCTCTTGGAAAGTTGTATTATTCATGTTTTCAGGCTTCCTGGATTGAGATTATCAACATTATTACATATTGCACATCTGCCAATTAGATGGTTATGCTAATATGGCTATTAAAGGTAAAGACCAGTATTGGAAAAGCCCCAATTTCAAAAAATGAAATGGAAGCTCTCATTACCAATCATGTGAAAGAATATGTTTTGACTAATACATGATGATAAAAACCGCCTATTAAATCATATACTTGGTAAATTTGTTTCTCTCATGGTCTGTGAGTGATAAAGGGTAGTCCCATATACATCTTTCTGTGTAGAGTGTTTGTAACTTTACAAAGAATGGGCCTAATTTCTTATCATTTTGATGATTCAAGAACCTTGCAGATGCTAGATGCTAGATGATCAACCTTTTCTGATCAATTCCACAACGTTTATTTCACAATGCAATTGCATGTCAGACCATAACTGGTCTTTACCTTTACAAAAGTTGCCCAAAGTTGCCAAGCTGGCAACCAAGCTGAATTTACTTTAATACCCATCTAGAACACAAACCATTGAAAAAAAAAACTTGCACTTAACAACTTTTCCCGGTCTGGAAAACTTCTACAGGACTTTTTTTGCACCAGTGTTCAAACAAAAGCTACTTTTAGATTTGCGTGGACTGATACGTGCGACGTCCATTCAAGGCAGTGCGTTAAAAGGACGTCGATCGTAGCATGGACCTATTGTCTTCGTGCGAATCTTAGAGTCCCTATTGACTCAGTCAAATGACGAAATGGGGAATCCCCCAACAACACTATTATGGAAAGGTCAATAAGAAGTGTGCATGCACTGAGCAGGCAAGTGTAAACGAAAGGCATATCATTCAATCAGACTACATGCATCTATAGAGCAGCAAACGACATTACATGTATTGAGGTTCATACAATTGGATGCATTTGAGGATTTGACGTACATTTCTGCGTGTGTATAATGTTGTTGCATTTCGATTACTTCGCCTTGTTCATTATAAATCTTTTCACTAGGTACGTATTGGGTCCATTTTACCCGACTATCTTCAGAAAAGTCTGCAGAAATTTCGAGAAGGAATGCTATCACAAGCTCAGTGAGGTGTGTCGTTTACGTGGATGTAGGTAGGGTACCATTGATGTCATAGCACAGACTGGGATCAAATAAATTCTTTAATAATAACACGACACGTACGCAGTTATATACCAAGCCCGTATTGGATACGGTCAGGTAAGAAATACTGCATGATCTAGCATGTCGCGCAGTTGCGTATACGGTGTAGCACGAGTCCACTCATTGAGGAGGCACTGGAGAGAAGTGAAGGGGGTGGCACTGCAGGTCTTACTCGGAAATTGAAATGCGAATTTGCAAGCCCACTGGGGATGGGGTGCGGGAGGTGGTCCATATGTGTCTTAATTTTCTCGTACTTGCCCTTTTCCTTTCTCTTTTCGATTGGTGTTNGGGGGGGGGGGGTCACGTGCCCCATGTAGCTGCGCCACCGGTGTCTATTATATGAAGAAAAAAAAACAGCCTAGTAATAGGCAGACGAGTTAATCCGGATGAAACAGGTAACATTTGATTATAACATGTATTTCTATACCTGGATAGATTATATGCTGCTCGCAAGATTATTAGGACGGCTTTATACCCTTATGGAATAATCACAGTGTTGCCACACTATGTTCACATGGTCAGCTATGTGTAAACTGTGTGGACATTATGTGTTCACATTTTTGTCACAGCGTGGAGTTTCAGTTTCATAAACTGCCATACTTGTCACAGAGTACCACATATTTACCACAGTGGTATATATTGAACTATGTACTGAACTATGTGTTTACAGTATTGTCACAGTGTGTGGTTCAAATCATGTGGTTTACCCCATAGTCCACATAGACGTACATATTTAACACAGAGTGATACATATGTACCACAGTGTGGTATGTATTGAACTATGTGTAAACTCTGTGTTCACAGTATAGTCACAGTGTTGGTTTAAATTCATGTTGTTTCCCACATAGTCGTTCATATTTAACACAGATCGACAAATATTTACCACAGTGTGGTATATACTACACTATGTGTAAACTCTGTGTTCACAGTATTTTCACAGTGTGGGGCTCAACTCATGTTGTTTACCGCATAGTACAAATGTAACACAGAGTGAAACACGTTAACAGTGTGGTATGTACTGAATTGTAAACTCTGTGTTCTCAGTATAGTTACAGTGATTGTTTCATATCATTTTACCACATAGTCGTACACATTTCACACACAGTGACACATATTTGCAACAGTGTGGTATGTACTTAACTACGTGCAAATTCTGTGATCACAGTATTAAAACGTAAATACCAAACTGTTATTTTACCTCATCTAGTTTATGCGGGAATAATATGGCAGTCTTCCTATGGAAAATACATATATCAATTAAAAAAGCTACAAAATAGAGCAGGAAGAAATGTTCTGAAAATAAAAATCAATTACATTTGTCGGTTACTTCAATGCATAAAATACTGCGGTGGGAGATATGGAAATCTCGCAAATCATTTCATGTTAGGGTAATAATGTTTAAAATCATGAATTTCATGGAACAAAATTATTTAACAGTAAACATGTTTTATAACCAAGACAAAAAAAAAAATCGTGACTGCGTTTAGCCAATCATTTCAAAATAGTCAAAAATACCATTGCAGACTCGGACGTGAGGAAAATTTTTGGTTCTATCGTAAATTAGACAAAAGGTGCTTCTGATATCAGAAGGACCCTTCGCCACTAATGCTCCAACTGACCTGTTTTGATGTCGTTATTCCAGGGCCCTATTTTTTTAAGAGTTGCGATTGGTCAAATCAATCGCAGGACCTCTAACCAATCACAAGTCTGTAGTATCTTATCTCTTATTTACATATTTGCGATTGGTATCAATTCGCGAATAAGTTGCGATTAATCGCAACTGCTTATTAGACAGGGCCCACGATTAGGAACCGAGAATGAAAAGTTGAAATGATCTCATGACTGATTAAGTAAGTGTTAAAATAAAACCGGCCTTTTGGAGTAAGTATATACGAGGTGGGAAATTAAGGGTGTTGGCTTTTTATTTCGGTCAGAAAAATAGGCGACTGTCTTAACAGAAAGGCTGACCTATGAACAGATGGTGCAAATATAAGGGCACTTTGGGATTGTACCCAACCTCTTAATCTGTGATATGGAGTTGAAGTGTCGACACCCCCTCTTCTTAATATTTGTAAAACATGGCGCCCCTCCCACTCTTGGGCTCGTGTTACAAGGTCCATCAGGGGATCTACATATTTACCTGAACTTCTGTTCGTTCGATGTTCATCGATTAGAATGGCCTATTGCTAAATGGACTCAAAGTCCGAATAAACACACTTACACTATATACCTACAAAAAAAACTCATAGCGTAACCAAATATTTTGACAATTTGTGCTGAAACAGTGACGAAACTGTTCGCAACTCAAATTTGTACATTATTATGGCACTATTAATTTAATGTAATAGAAAAAGACCCGCGATTTCTTTTTGTTCAAAATCACTAAACAAATACCTCAAATATTTTCTCATTATAAAGTGACAAAGAAACATTATGATAATAGGGATTGCAAAAATCTGCTTTAAACATCCCCTAAAAAAGTTTCCGTCATTTTTCTTTCATTCTGGTACTGGGATGGTTGACTGATAAACATTATGTGGTTTCACGCTACAGTGCTTCACTATTTATCTGCACTATAAATCTTTACATACATCGTTGGTAAATTATCGTTTGGTCTACAACCCGATTAGTCTATTCCCATATAGTCTATACCCAGCCGTTCTACTATCCAAATGGTCTAATAATCATTTCCTATTCATATCATTTGGTCGAATGAAAATTTAGGCTAATCAGTCTTTTGGTCTAATTTCCATATGGTCTAATCTCCAATTAGTCTACCCCTTTAATACAAAAACACAACATGGTACTACCATGGTTTTACCATTGTACAGTACTATCATAGTACTACCATGATACAGACAGTAATAAACATAATGGCTCTACATTAATGAAGTGGACCATAATGATTGTAGTGGTAGTACCATGATTTAATGTACCGTAGCCGAAATACCTTGGACAAAATTCCGTGTACCATGGTAATTTTTCTTAAATAAGTGACCCATTTGTCTATTGTTCATTTAGTCTAGTTGTCATTTTTTCCAATTCCAGTTTGTTCAATGCCCATTTCGTTTACCATACATAAGCTCTAGCAATCATTTGATGATCATTGATTATTTAGGGTCAAATAATTAATAGACCATTATAAGCAGATTTCATATATAAACAATAACATTTGTGGGCACCGTGCTAGTAAAAGATATGCCATCTGTGTTCATAGCAAATGGGACCCAATTTAGGTCAGTCAGGAATCCCATGAATTTTACAAGCCGATCGCCTGTCTTATAATCAATATCCTTATGGTTGGGATTATAAAGTTCAAAATCGTTTTCCTAAAGTTTTTTAAAAATTACGATACAGCCTAGTATTGGAGAAAATGAATATGGTTATTCGGTCTCTCAAAGATGTTTTTACTTTTTTTAGGGCTTCAATATTACACCATATCACAGACACTGATAACACGAGAGACCATGGATCTCAGATTTGTAAAACTGGAACCATTTATACACAACGCCTTTAAGCCCCTACCGTATAAATCTAATTGCAATCCCCGATGTCTTATACCATAATTGAAAAAAAAAATATTTAGGTTTTATTTCCACGTTAACTGCATATCAAAAGATTTACAAAGTAAGGCATAGACAAGGTAACAAAACATATACATAATATTCGATAGATAAAACAGTAATACAAACGATTTAAAGTCACATAGAAGTCAGCTCTCATGGGGAATTCGACACCGTTCGGGTGTTTACCCAATAACAGGTGTTGTCAATCACCAGGGTTAGCCTTGAGTTTTATGACCATTAGACCTTATGTAATGCTTTGCTTTTCTTTCGCCCCGAAGAATCACGAGCATTCTCCGAGAGATTAGGGGGCAATTCTTGATGGGCCAACGGGTTTGCTGTGTGCAGATTTGTACTCCCATTAATGGTATTTCCACCAAGTCTGGTGTCAGCAAATTATGGCCTTCTGCACATGGAAACTGACTACCCAATCCCTTTAATGGCAAGACATAAACTACAAATGATGCTAACAATAATCTGCAGTAATGAGGAGGAAACCTTGGAAGCATTATGCTTGTACATAATCCGTTTGTTATATAATATATATATTTTTTTAAAAGAACAAAAACGGGTGTGTGGTGCAGCCAGCCAACAAGTGTTGATGACACCGATGGTCTATAATCATGATGACCTTAAGCATTTTCTTACTGAAGTAGAAGTTTATGTTTCAAGTAATATTTAAAAGTAATTAAACTTGGCAGCTGTTTTAGCGAAATGTCAATGAGTTCCAGTACACCGGACCAATGTAAATCAAAGTTTTTTATAGTAAGGTTCTCAGTTTGTGTAAGTGAAAAAGGAAGACTGTCGGGTTAAATGGTTATGAAGTTGTTAATTCTTTTGATATGTCGACGTGATGGTATGCGGAAGTTCGTTAGAATTTAATCGAAACATAAAACAGCCTAAAAATAAATTGTACAAGTCATGAACTTTCAATATCTTATTTTCTAAAAATAAGCAATTAGTGTGGCTTAACCTACTAGTGTCGAGTACAAACTTGTCAAAATATACTAAGGAAACGACATTATTAATTAATTGATTATTCCAATGTTCCTTGATAGTGTTTTACTTAAATATAAGTTGTGTTCTTTCCAAGAAAGTTTATTGTCAATGATAAAACCGAGGAATTTTGACGAATCAACTAATTTTATAATTGTTTTATTAATGTAAACATTGCCAGGCAATCCCGAAATAGGGTTGCTGAAGAGCATACATTGAGTTTTATTTAAGTTTGTTAGCATAGATCAACTCGTAAACAAGTTTCATTTCAAGATTTACGGTTTCAAGTAGCGTATTGGGATTTTTATGTGAGAAAAACACAGAAGAATCATCAGCAAATAATACATAGATGCGTTTTGAAAGTCATTCATATACAATGTAAATAAAAGAGGCCCCAGAAGGGATCCTTGTGGAACTCCACAAATTAACTGTTGAAAGGCTGAGTCTACTCCATTTATGGATACGTATTGTTTCCTACCCCTGAGCTTTCGAACCACTCCAAGACCCTTCCACGTATACCATAGTGTGACACGATCCGGGTATCGTCATGTACTGCATGACTCTTGCTAACCTTATCGAGTTCAAATTATGATCAAATGGAAACTCACACATTAAAAAACATGTTTAGAATACCGTGATAGCCAAACGGAATGTGAAATGAAACATGGTAAATAATTATAAGTAGTTTAATAAACATTTCTGTCACTTATATATGTACAATATATCTGAAAGTTCTGACCTCGACCTCCAAAGCACGTATCTTAGAGGAATGCAAAACTGAGGCTATCGGCAATTCTGTCCCCGCCTACTTGAGCACAACTAATTTCAGAGAGGTCAAACAAATCGCACAGTTGCCCGTATGGACTTGACACCCTAGTTGGCTGGGATAACAATCATTCTCAGTTATTATCTCACGAGTTTCATATTTCATATTTTCATATCCGTTTGAGGAGGCCAAAACTATGAATTAACATCCCCATGATACACGAATGCTAGCCCACTATGACACATGCATCTTATTTTGTCCTTCCACACACCCTGTAGTCGTGCAGAAAATGTGGTTGCAACTCTCGTGCTCTCCCCCACAGAAATGGTCTCACCCTTGTCGAATCTTTTTTCACATACACTCAATAAAAAATAGCATGATTGAATTAAAATTTGCGGAGAGCTATAGGATGAATATTGGTTAATGAGAAACAGGTTCGCTGTGGATATTGAATTAGTGCACAACTCCCGCGAAATGACAAATCGGGGATTTCCCCATCTCCATGAGCGCGCGTGCGCATGGAAACGTAACATAAGTACGGCGTACGAAGTCGTTGTACTCACGTTGGCTTTGCTCAGGGACAAGAGACAGACAGATAATGATTGTATAAACCTACATTTCATACAATAATGTGAGATTTCACCTTTTTTGCTGCATGCAAGGTATGAGCCTCATTATTATGGAATATCTATGTTTGTATTTTACTTGATTTGTTTAATGTTCTTTCATTTACCTATAACGATGTGTAACATTATGTTTATCAATGTCGATCACGTAACACTGAAATGGTATGTATTGAGCGTAGGGATACTCGGATATTCATATTCACAAACAAAGGACAGTGTATCATGCGATATATCTTTATAGATACTTAGGAAGCATTTATACGGTGTATACGGTATACGGTGATTTTTGTTGATAACCGACTGTCGTTGTATCAGGAACAAGTGCAAAAGGCATTGTTGAGGAATGAAGTAAATGAATTTGTTATTTATTTGTTTGTTTATACTGTTTTCTATGCATGGTATTGTTCAAACATGACTTTTGATCTTAGTCTATGTTTAATATAACGTATTCCTCAATTCCTTTAGCTGACCTCTGTTAATGGCTGATTCCCGTTTTTTTTTTAAAACTAACAAGGAACAACATATCTATCTATTCAAATATCTGTAAAAGTACATATTTGTTCTGAATAAAACGACAACGACTGTTAATATTCAAAATATGATCTTTACTCTTTTATCAACTCATTATATTCTAAAAACTTGAACTTGATACTCTTTATGATATCACATATAATATAAGACCTATAATCTAGTATAAAACTTATCATTATTAGATAAGGTGCATCTCAAGTTCATCTATATTATCAGTATCACGGGACGAATTGGAATTCATCATACAACGAAATATATATTTTTTTTATGGCTACACTGGCTTCAATAAGACCAAAATTTTGTTTATATGATTAGTGTAAAAACAATACAGACGATTCGTGTATTAAGGAGGATAAGAAACCACTATGTACGTAATTATACACCTAAAAACAACATCTACACCTAAAAAACAACCAACTCAGTATTCGTTAAGGGATGACCACTTTAATGGTTGATTGATTGATTGATTGATTTTTATTCGACAAGCTTCCAACATACAACAATATACAATAATAACAGATCAAAAATAGGTCAGCTTGAACAGGATAACCCACGAAAGCTCGTTCATACGTATAAACACAGCGTGCTATTTGATGTTAACAGAATATTGGCAGACAATTTTAACATGACTGAAAAGTTGTAAACCATGCATGACAAGTAGCAGTAATCAGGAAAGCAAAGACATGATAATATGTTCGCGATAATAGCCGATGTGGTAAATCCCTTCGTTCGTTTAGTTATGTTTGTCAGAAAACCAAGCCTATTATCAACTCGAGTAAGAGTATACTAAAATCTTTAAAAAGGAGGAGAAATGAAGAGGAAATTAACAATTTTAGTTCCTACCAGCGGTTACATAATTGTCGAAAGAAGAATGCCGAGACACCTTTGTATTTTCCCCGAAGTTTTCCTTTTTTGAAAACTGTCATGTAGTTCCTTGATAATTTATTGAGTAGGTATTTCCCCTAATAAAGTGCAAACCTTTATGGGTGCAGTAAATTTCTCCCGGAAAAATGAACAAAATATGTCCTGATGTCAGAATAAATAATGAATATTTACGAAGGCGAATGAGAATTATCGACCGTTCAAATGTTTGAAGTTTGTTGTGGTGTTTCTTTTTCAAGCATTCTTCTTAAATTGGAAAAAAAACAAATACCGGTAGTTATTTGCTGGTACTGTCACTGAGTATAGAACTGGGAGAGTTATGTTAACCTTGCATCTTTGGGAAGGCCCGGAAATCCCCCCCCCCACANAAATTGCAACGTCCTCATTTGTCGATCTGTAGATCGCGGAATTGAATTCTATAAAACAAAGATAGGGATTTACAAAAAGAGAGGAAAGGTTGATAAAAATGATAATTGTAATAAAATAATAAAATAGTGAAATTATTAATGCTGATAATTGTGTTTATCCGGAGAAGCCTCATCAGTATCAATGCTTTTCTTCGTGTGGGCTCTGCTGTTATTATCACCCCAGGAATCACCAGGTACCCATTTACACCTGGGTAGAGAGTGTCGAATATGGATTAATGCATTGACAAAGAACGTTAGTGTCGGGCTTAGATTCGAACCCTCAACCCTTTTACTACATGAACCACCATACCACGACACTTCTTGAAAAGTGAACAATCTGTATCAGCCATATTTTAAGGAAACACGTTATCTGCTACATGAATACTCCAAAGTAGACCCAGTTTTCTGAAGAAGAAAAAAACACAGTGGTGTATATTGTGATTGAACATGATTATGGTAAGGTGAAGAAAGATTTTGATATGCCTTTAATATGGTATGGGAGGAGTTAACATAAAAGGGGAACGGTAACACCTTAGTCACACCAACGAGACCGACGCCAGACCGACACCAGACCAACGACAGACCGTACAAGACATTACATTACCACCAATGGCAGAGAATAGGTCGTTTTAGAGTCGGTCTGGAGTGTTTGACGGTGTGAACGAAGTTTTAGTATCTAGTATTCAACATAAAAAAAGTTTTCATCCTCCCATCTGGCTTATCAGTTATTATGTATATATTTACCATTCTTATGAAGAATGCAATACTGGTGTCATAATTTCTGGGGAAATGTAGCTTATCGGAGTATAGACATGTTATCAAAAGAGGTTTCCCACCTAGGTGTTTAGTGGGATCAGAACATGATTCATTCCTTGAAATGCACGGTGCAATTATAAAATTAGTCCACAGTTACACCCTTAACGCTGTACCGGTGACAGTAGTCCTTGCCTTCCTTTCTGTATAATGTTCTTTCCGACGGTTGTTTTGGGTGATCGCGCGTATAAAAAATAATATTCGAAATAACTCAATAAAATTGAGGAAAAGAATTGCCTTATTCTTATTAAGTAAATATTACCTACGGCATCTTAAGTAGAATTTACTTATTTTGCTGAATAAATTTTTACTCAGTAAAATCGAGTTACATTAACGTAAATAATCTAAGTATTGTACTCATTTTAGATAATTAAAAAAAAAACATGATAGGATTACATATTGCACAATTTGGTACCCATCTAATCTAACAAGTAACATCCACTAATCATTCACTACTTCAATTTAAGATTAATCACTATTCGCTACCCACTACTTCTTGTTAAGATTTAATCGTATATATATATATATATATCTACCACCATCACAAACTATTACACACGCTTCAATTCGACACATATTGAAAGGCTCCAATTTTATATATACTTGATCGTAGCATCTTTAAAGGAAAATTGGTTGACAATTTCCTGAAATATCAAGTTTTCATTTGTTTTGAACTGGGTAAAAATTAAAAATTGTCTTGTCTTTGCTTAGCCATGTTAAATGAATTAGTAAATGTTTTAAAGTCCTTAAATTTTCATTCAACCACAAAAAAGAATTGTTTCATTTAAAAAAGAGTTTAATTTGGTCTTAATGAATATTCATGAATTATTTAAATATTTCTATTACGCACTGCATAGGTCCTTACTTTAAAAAGATAAGAATAATCAACATAAATTTTTTGAGTAATACATATAATTTCTGATTTTGAGTTAAGATTACTAAATTAATAGAAGCTGAAATTACTTAAAGTTCTTATGTATTTGATTTTACTTAAATATTCCACGTAGGTTCTACTAAATTGAAAGTTTGAGTTAGCAAGACTTAAATTTAGTGCGTAAGTGGCAAAACTAATGTTTACAAGTAAATTCTACATGGCAAAAAATACGTAAAAATTATCAATGAACAAATTATTTTTAACAGTGTAGAGACACCGCACTGTGCGTGGGATGCGTGTGACTAGGGACTAAGATAAAATGTTACGAAGTAAAGAACATACGTTTCGTGCTATTTAAAATGGAATGGCAAACAAGTGAAAGCCCCACATGTAAATGAGAGGAGAAAACAAAAGAACGAAAGAAGTAGAAACAAAAGTTGAACACGTGGCGTCATTTTCCAGACCTAGGACTGCGTCGGTGACTAACTGACGTGCTATATCAGAATGACATCGTATCAAAAGAGCATATTACGTGACACCTGCAAACACTGTGTTGAATTATTGGCTCATCCGCTAATTTCTTTCATAGGCTTGCTTAGCTTTACGCGATGCATTTAAAATGACGCCCCGGTTTCAATTGACATTATGATACTAATGATTATCATTTATTCCATTGCGTCAGATTGGCGTAGGTAAAAAAAAACGCACTCGAAATGACGCCTCGAGTGCAACGGACATTGCGTAAGTAAAGACGAATTCGAATAATGCCTCGTGTACAATGGACATTATTGTTTTGTATTATGTGATTTTATTGGCAGTAGCATAACATTTTTTTCTTTTATATTAACGTATTTGGAACATATTATACAAAGTGTTTATGGAATTGATAATCAACCGATTCATACTTTTTGCGAACATGCTGAACATAGTAATACAAAGATTGTCATTACAGAGTGAATGTAATTGCAAACCATGTTTTTCTCATGTTTAAGTATCACACGGTACATTAAAATAACATTTGCATTAAAAAAGAATCATAGGTCACCAGCAAGTCATCAGCCATTAACAAAATGGGCATCATGGCAACAGTATTGAATATACTTAATTGTTTCCTTTCGTCAGTTCTTTAGACGTATTGGAAAGCGGCAGACAGGATGGCACATTCAATGATGTCAAACTACGAGATATCGAAGCCACCGGGCTACAAAGAAACAAACTCCGACGGAGACAGCATGACTCCATCAGCCTCTCCTACCACGGATCCAGCCAATTCTCTGAAGAACGGCCATAACGGAAACCAATCATCAGCCATGGACGACGTCGATGGCGGTGGCGAGCTCGACGACGGGAGGAAGATACCGCGCGCCGAACGCGGTGACGTCGGCATCGTGAACGGGATATTAAATGGTGGCAAGGAAGACAAGAACAACTGCCAGTTGGTTCTCCCGGTGGATGATGTCGTAGCCGATGGGGCGGGGAAGAAGAACTCGCTACCGGTGGAGCGGAAGAAGGGCGCAGTCGAGAAAGGGGTGCAAGGAAGGAATGGTGTGGTCAAGAAGGATGTGATGGATGGTGGAGCTCAGTGTAACGAAGGTGGTGTGGAAGAAAATGGGACACCACCCGTCGAGTCCCAGGGGCACCTGGATCAAAGAAAAGAGGTAAACAATGTGTGGTTTAGGTTTTTAGGTATTTGAAAATAGTACCAAATAGGTAATCTTCGGAATGAAACAAAATGAGTGAATCGATACGAATTATATCATTCGCCTCTAACGACGAATATGGACATTTCATTAGTCAGAATGCAATTTAAATTAATTACATGTTGTTTTGTCGGGCAAGGAATAGTTTTTACTACCGAGCAACAATGATTTTATGCTATTTGCATCCAGACTATTGAGATACAAATATACGTAACTAGTATTTCAAATAAATCGTATTGAGGTACTATATCAAAAAAGGCGTGCATTACATTTGGCTACATATACATGACGAAAATGGCCAATTGTTATCGCATAGTAATATCGGGATATTATCTACGGTACTTCATAATTAGGCTATGACATTCACACCATTCTATGATTTGGCATCGCTTTATGCTTATGAATAATTTCTGTCTTGTATGGTGCATAGTTTGCCAGAGGTCAGGACACTGGTTATATTCTTTCCACTCCCATTGTTTATCACGTGTATAAACTGGTCAAGATGAATAAGGGATTTCGTCTTTCAATTTCGTATGGTGACCTAATTGACTTTAATGTTTTCTTTTCATATTTATATTTTACGTAGGCCTACCAATGGTTTCTGTAAACATTTTGTTCTTAATGGTCGGATGACATCCAAATATAAGTTGATTCATGTTGATGTGCAGGACTGCATATAACTTATATTTTGTTATTCAATCATCTAAATTTGAGTTGTATGCAGCCACGCACATCAACAGGAATCAACTTATATTTGGACTACACCCGAACTTTAATTTCCTTTCGATGTCTGACCTTAATAAATATTAATTTTTAAGAAAGACTGAAGATCTAATAAATACGTTTAATGATAAGCATATATATTTTAGCATGATTGATCTTTCCAAAAAGTCCAGCGGTACTTTTAGGCGGATATTGCGAAAGAGCTAAAGTAATTATTCTCTGAACTGTCTAGTCTATTGAACTATAGAATATACTGTAGTGTTAGTATAGTTTTTACCATGTTTCCTTTCGGTTCTTATTTCATTGATCACATGTATGTTTTTTTAAACACTTTTTAAAGGAGTGTTTCTACAATTTCAAACTTATCAAGAAAATAAAGTTGAGTTCTGGTCATGCAATTGCATTGTGAAAGAAACGTTGTGAAATTGATCAGAAAATGTTGATCATCTAGCGTATAAATATTGGTGTGTACTGCAAGGTCTTGGAATCATCAAAATGATAGGAAATTTGACCCAGTCTTGTTACAAGCACTGTACACTGAAAGATGCATATGGGGCTACACAAACATGTGGCATAAATATCCGTCCCGATTTGTATGTTGTTACATGCCATAATTAGAATATGAAAACATTTGAATAGCCATGCTTTCCACGGAAAATTTTTTATCTGATGATCTTCCACACTTGCATAATAACATTGATAACGTTCACAAATTATTGTTCACCTCTTCCCAGAACTCAACTTATTTCAGCTTATCTTTAAACATGAAATAGAGTTCTAGCCACGCGATTGCATTGTAAAAGAACCTGTCTGGAGCGATTGGAAAAGGTCGATTATGTAGCATACTGTGAGGTTTCGGAATCACCAAAAAAGATAAAAGATTGACTCAGTCTTTCTGAAAAGCCCATACATTGTACACAGAGATGTGTATATGGGACTACGTAGATATGAGACACGAACTTTTAGTAAAAACACTGATCAGCTACTGCTATATATTTTATATTCGAGGGCATTTTTAGAACCTTCCTTATCTGGGGACATTTCTATTCTATGATTTCCCCACACTATCATAAAGAGAAAGGGCTCACAAATCATTGTTTTCACTTTCTCCAGAACTCTCCCTCTTTTTAAACAATGCTCTCTTTAAAACTCTATACCTTTCAATTTGTACCATTGCCATGATACCACAGAAGGCGATGACCACCACGCACCGAGATGTCAGCGAGGAGAACGTATACGGGTTCATCGACGTCATCGAAGAAGATATGATGTTGATGTCGAAAGAAGAAGGCGGGGCCACTGGTCGACTGGTAGAACATTTGAAGATGTTTCTTCCTCACGTGTTGTACATGGTCAATGAAGTGACTACACTTCGGGTAGGTCTATGAATATCATTCGTAAGAAAACATAAAAAAATGCAGAGGTGAAAAATCTCCATTGAATCAGGCTAGCATCTTTTAATGATTTAAGTTTAAAAGGCAAATACCTGATTATTTTGTCTCAATTTTAGGCCATACAGTATATAAGGTATGATTTGAATTTGAATTTGAATTTATTATATATGCAATGCCAAACTATAACTTTAAACATGCAAAGCCAAACTATAACTTTTCATCAACCCTGAACCCCCCCCCCCCCCCC
>BEXV01000755.1:12964-24502 GCA_003118195.1 Hemicentrotus pulcherrimus | reverse complement strand
CCCCCCCCCCCCCCCCCCCCACCAATAAAGGTTCTTATAACAAACAACGTGCGTATGTGTACATACACAATTTAACAAGGAGTGTGGGTTAACTTCTTGCATATTTTGACATGTTAAATTAGGGTGAAAATGTACAACACAATGTCACAATATTAAATTTATCGCCCCCCATCCTCCCGTTGAAAAACTGCCTCCACATCTTAGCCCGAATTATGATGTTTGACTGTGATGACAACAATCACAATTTTTACCTTGTGCAACCTTAACTCAGTGAGTAAGTCTGCAATCAGTAGGTGAATTCGTTTATATATTTGAAAGAGTGCATATCATGAATGAACTTTACAAAATGTTCCATTATTTAGATCGTCAACGGTAAAGCAACTTCCTCATGGCGCAAAATAAATCATGAACTGGGGCACAAGTCATTAGGCATTACACCATCACTGCACTCACAGAATGAACATTGAAGATTGGGAAATTGGGAATCAACAAAACGGGGCATGAAAAGTGGAAGATGTCAAAAAACAGCATAGCAAAGACCCAGCTACTTTTCTCCCAAATTGAAGAACGTTTCCGTTTTCTTTCCATACAGGTTGTGGAGCGACAAGCCGCCCAGAAACCATACGCCAATGCGTATGCCGAGGAAGAATTGGGATGCACTGGTCACACCAAAGCCGCCAGGAAGTCTCCCCGGGAGATGGTAAATGGTACGGCCGCTGCCCTCTACCCGAATCTGGATGACGATAATCACGATATGGTGTTGATTTTCGGAAAGGAAAAGCAGGTGAGAGAGTCGACGTCGCGTCCGAGATCGCCCCGCTCACCGCCCCGGTCACCCCCGGCAGAACCCCAAGGGAACCCCATGACAATGGGAAAGGAGGAACTCAAGGGCCAGATGGAACTCTACCGTCAACAGGTAAGAATCTATAATTGTGTTCAGTTTGTTCACCAACACGGTAATCTCTTTTCACCTTCAACAATGCTTATTTGAGGTTTTGAAAACTGTAAATAAAGTGCATGATCGGGCCGTTTTAGGACTACGTAACGACATTATTAGACAAATATCAGAATTCAAAAGAAATTATTGAACAAATTCTACAACCAATGAAATAAAAATGTTGGTGTGACATATTGATTGAATATTGCTGAGAAGAATTTACCATTTTATAAACAAGAGGATACACAAATACTCTATTTGAACATCTTATTTTAAACGCCCATAGCGGCCACAGATTCCCATTTTTTCAAAACGACATCACTGAATTTAAATTACAGTATAAGGATATAGGGAAGAGATGAACTGACCTTGCTGTTAGTGAACCTCTCATTTGAATCAGACGTTGCAAGCGAGGTACTTCGAAGGGAGATAAGTCTGGCGTCATTGCGTAGCGGAAATAGGAATGGCAACGAAATCGACTTCGAACTCGTGGATGGTGAAGAGATCGTGAACGCAGAAGACGATGATTGGCAAACCGAGCTCATTGGAAAATCAATATCGGGCGTAATATCTTAGAGGAAATACAATGGCATGGAAACCGACGTCTTCCCACGGTAGCTGATCACGAGTTCATGAACGTATTAAACGGAGATAAGCAAGGCGTGATCATTGTCGATTTGAGAGGAGGTGTCTTGCGTGATATCGTAAAAAGAAACACAGTGGGGAAGATACCGGCTTCGTCTCCGCAAATGTTTACAAGATCATTGACGCAAAATGCGGACAATGAATGCAGAAAAGTCACTGAAGAGAAGATGTCGGGCGTCATCCCATATAGGAAATACTATGGCAAAGACACTGACTTCATGCCCGTGGATGAACACGAGATCATGAACGTATGTTGCGGTCATTGAATGAATAAAAAAAGTAATTGGAGAGGAGATGTCGGGTGTTTTTCCGTAAAGGAAGTAAAATGACAAAGAAACCGAGTATGACCATTCAAAATTGTTCGATAAGTTGATAAACGTCGATGCACCATGATAGAGGCGACGAATGACCAGGAACGGCGAAGAACGGCGAGTAACGGTCAAGAAATGGCAAATCGTATGACAACGTGATGAAAGACAGTTGAGAATCAAGAGCATGGAGAAATGGCCGATACAGATTTAATTATTGTCAGAAAAACAGCTGTGGAAGCGGCGACAAGGGACGGCCAAAGTGTAAACAAAAAGAAATTGAGATCAAAATCCCAAAACATAATTATGACTAGAATGTTTTAATGCTTCCATGATTATTTTTTTGTCGCATCTGTGAAAGATGCGAGTCTGAATTTGCTTAACTCAAGTGATGTTATTGCATAGTTCCAGAGTTTGAACCTCATAATGAAGAAGCCGTATTCGTATTTTAATTTCGTTTAATATCTAGTCAGGAGTCAGGAGAGCCTGACAAATTTCTTTCAAGAAATAAGAACAAAGTATAGCGACTGATAGCCGTAATATATCTCTGACCAACGCGATTGCCTTCGGGTTCAGGCTACCCGACTGGTGGAAACGGTTTCACTACATTAGTGCCTCGTCTATAACATACATGAAATGAGGTAACACGCCTGCAGGCATCATTATATAAACTTAAAAATCTTTGAAAATCCACCAAATTAAAGTGGAAAAGAAAAAAAAACCTCACCAAGGAACCAAATTAGTATATCGCATAAATGAGATGGGTTGACACGTCTGCCTTCATCACTTAGGCCTAATTAAACGAAGACATTATTACGAAATCATTCAAATGAAAGGGAAATTATCATTAGATGAACTAACGACCCCAGACCAAGAATTAGCGATTCGTCATGATTCTAGTATTTTAGACTTGATATTACTGGACAATTTATCAAATTATTACGAAGTTCTTGGTTATGATGAGATCAGACCGATTGTTCTTGCCTGTGGGGATTTTGTTTTTGTCTTTTGACTCAACTTCTAGCTCGATTTTCAATATGCGTATGAACTCCTGGCAATCTTTTCTGTTTGTACAAGTGCGTTTCCGTAATTATTGCATCATCGTTAAAAAGGTGCGGCTTATCGAGATATCAAGGAGTGGATTGGCCTTTCTTTTTTTTTCTTTTTTTTTCTAGAAATTGAATTCCACATTAAATTTCGGATATAGGAAACTAGAGGTTGACTTTATTCATATAATTATAACTTATTTACTAAGCTCTCAATATAATTACCAAAGGGATAGTGCTCTATATACAGCTCCAATTTGATTAGTGTTTTATAAACGAAAGAAAAAATGTATTCAAAAGAAATAAAACGTAATGACGTTGACATGGGTCAGAACGGAAGACCACGTGAAGAAGCTAGGAGCTGCAGAGATGAGATGTCCGAGATGTCTTAGAGGGGTAAAAAGAAAGAAAGGAGGCGAAATGATGAGAAACAAAAGGAATTGAATGGAGGGGCTGCTTGGGTACGCCCCTCATGCTGTAAGGCCGAGAAACATTCTTGCACTGTCCAAGTTTATTTCAATCAAAGTTAAAGAGCAAAAAGTGATTAAGATTGATTTAAAAAAAAATATTTACAAAAACTATTTCCACTCTTTATTTCATTTGATGGTATGGGAAATCACCCAATCTTCAAAATGCAGATGTATGCACACTCCCTATACTGTCACCATCATCAGCATTACAACATCGGAACTGAATGATTATGTCATTAAAAACACCCATCTGGTAATTTTAGTCGGAGGAAAGTCCCGAATTGCTGCTCTTATTTCGAAATTAGATGCTCCATTATCACAAGACCGCGATAATCAACGCCCTTTCGCATGAATGTTTCATCATCCCCATCGCCACGTTTTAATTTTCACGTTGATGTAAACCGAACAACTTTACATCAAGTAACATGAATAAGACGTTTTAAGACCATTATCAAAAAAAATCTTCCTTTAATTGATAAAATGTGTTCACTGCCGTTTCTCCTGACTACTACAGCATTATTTACTGCACATGTATATGCAATAACTAACTGAAATGATTGCTTACCCTATTATCTAGCAAATTACGTTTACTTACATTGCGTTATATAATTGTTTGTTAGAGGCCTATGTAGCTGCTAAGACTTTTCTTGTTCTTTTTTTTTAATTTTTCCTTTTCTAACTGATTGTATTACACTTATCAGTAATATTTGTAGATCCACTTATCCATCGATGTATTTTTCCTCAAATGTATGCTTATCTTCCCCCCCCCCTCTTTCCATTTTTCCATAATGTTTTTGTTCTACCTATTTATTTTATTTCTTCCTATTTATATGTTGTTTATATTTTTATCGCTTGTATTAAACTGCTATTTTCCTTGTAAACACTCTTATTGTCAGTTCTTAAGTCTGTATTTTCCTATTTTTATGCAGGACCATTATGTAAAACGGCCTGCGAGCTGATCAATGTTATCCTTTTGAAAGATGTTTTAACGAATAAATACATTGATAATTATTACCAGAGGCGGATCCAGGATTTAGTAAAACAAGGGGCACATTCCAAAATTTGCAGAAAAAGAAGAGGAAAACATATCATAGAAAATAGAAGTAGTTGGAGTAGTAGTAGCATAAGTGTTAGTATATAGATGAACAAGAAAAAGAAAAAGAAAAAGAAGAAGAAGAAGGAATAGAATAAAGATAAAAAGGCGGCACAAAAAGGTTTTTGGTCACAATGTGGGAATCGTGTACTGAAAGTGTGTCAATTGCGTTTCTAGGGGGGGGGGAGATCAGATAGGCCCCGACTATAATCTGCCACTTCATAATCCTATAGACACAGCACACAATAAAACAGTTGATGTAAATGTGTTGTATGGGCAAATTAATATCATCAGGAACCGGAAAATACCAATTGTTAAAGCTTCAGCCCGACTTCTTTGGTCTTTGACAAGATTGTATTATGTTGAACTGTTTGGCATGCAGTGAGGGTGTGGATTGGTACAGTCATTCACAACATTCTATATATGTCTACGTGAATGTAACCTTTGATTAAATGTCATTTATTCAAAAATATACATTTTAAAACTACTGGTCTAATGTGAATTATAAAGGGATGACTTGAGCATGACGTACAGCATTAATTAAACTTTGTAGAGCCTATTTTCAGTTTTGATTATCAAACTAATCATTTTAGGCTCCTTTTCATTAAATTTACATTTAGATTGAAGGCTTTACAAATAATTATGATTGTTAAGAATATAATATTATTGGTAACCAACCGGCAGGAAGAAATAACTGCACAATTCATTTCTAGACAACAAACAATTAATAGACAAGTAACTTTTCTGGTGAATATTAGTTTTTTTTTAAGCATTCATATGGATGTGTTCTACCCAACACATTTGTGTGTACGTAGTATAAGTGACATTTGTACTTCAATACATAGCTGTACGTACACAAATAATTAATCGTTTGTTATTTGCATTGACTAAAATGCATTTGTAAATAGACCTGTGTTTGTGTGCTACCAGTCGTGGATGATAGGAGAACAACCAGATGGGATTCCCCGGAATATATTGCGAGGCTACATCACCATATGTTTATTGAGTTAACCTGGTTTCCAGTTATGTGACTTACCGTGACGTAAATACATGACGATATTACTGGGAATACAATAATAGATCCAGCATATAGCGCTTACGCCGGCATATAGGTTTCAGCTGCTATTTACATCAGGAAATTTGATATTCGCTGAGCTCATGTTTACTTGTTCATATATCAGGAAACGTAATTCGCATATTACATGAATATTTTGGTCTTTACAAAACAGAAGGCTAACATAAAATTAAATGAAAGAAAAAAGAAATCATAGAAAAATACATATGGAATTAACAATATGAATATCTGATAACTCTTTTCAAATATGCGTTATTTCAAATGAGATTTGAATATTTTAATAATCAAGAAAACGATCAATAGAAAAACATATTATATTAATCAAATTTGGTTTACGCTATATAACTGCTTTAATAGGCAAATATGGGTAAATTATGAGAATATGGTGGAAATGAAATAACGAACACAAAAAACATACCCTGAGAAATAGCATAACAATTGTTCTACATAAAGCATTATATACAATTTTATGTTTACAAAATCTTTAAATAATATTGTTCATCAGTTAGAACATCAATGCTTAACTTAAACCTTTGCATTTGTTGTGATATATTGAATTTTTCTCATTAATTCACATTTTAAATCAATTTTGTAATAACTAAAACCAAACAAAGTATTTAAAAAAAAACCATGTTATTATGTATCCTACGTCTGATGGTTCGTTGATCATGGAAAAGGAACGAAATCGTGGTATTGGTTACGCGTGACCTTTAAATAACTTTGCACAATAATGTGCCAATCAAAATTCCATATTACGTATTTATTACTAAAGCAAATTGGTATTGTGCAAACTCTGTTTAGCTGGGGAATTACTGTGCAAGTATAGGTCATATTGGCCTATTTAGTTTGCAAGCACAATCCCTTGTCGATCGTCGTGCATAATAGTACCTGCAATGTGAGACTATATTAAGCTCGGTACACTTTAACTGCTTTGAACACAGCCAGAAACTGAAATAACTAGACTCTGCTCAAGGCCTTAGGAATTGTGGTGGTAATAGTGTCAATTTAGAGTCTCTGTTTGCAGACCAATATTGACCGGCGTCACAACACCCACATATACCATGTACATTCAATATGCCTCTTAATTCAAGGACTTTTAATTCCATTGATCCTGACATTTTGTCTTTAACATCAAATTCCTTTGATATCCTACAAAAATCAGGTTCCAAGAAACAAAAAGCTCGCTGCAAACAAAAAACAAAAAACAAGAAGATTTTTACGAAAGTAAAGTTTTCCGATTCAAGTTCAAGTGATTTTTTTTTCCAAATTATGTCCTGTATCAAATGTATGACAACATTATTTACAAAAAACATTAAAAAGATATATAAAGTTAAATCGATTTGACAATTATCATACAAAAAGAAATTCATATTACATACGTTTCACAATCGTCATTACAAAATAATCAGATTGATCAGAAACTCGATCTTGATTGCAATGCAGTTTTATTACAAAAAAGACGGTGGATTTGCTTTCTATATTGTTTTAGGGCATGACCCGAAATAATTGTGTGTAATCATGTTCAATATAGTGGTTATTCTTGATTTAATGACAATCGCCATGTACGTTTTATCCGAGCAGGAAACCTCACAATAACAGGAAAGAATAACGAATTTAGTATACGTTTGACTGGTTAGGACATAATGGGATGTCAATGATTTACAAAAAAAGAGAAAATCGAGTCTGAACTAGAATAATGAAACAATATGAAATTTCATTAAATTAATCTTTTACTCTTTGAAAACAAATCATGACAGATTGATATTTTCCGGACTGATTTCATCCAAGAAAGGCGTGATCGAGAGAAGGCAGCCGGACAGGTCGATACGTTGAAGAAAGAGCTGGAGAAAACCAAGAAGAAACTGGAAGAAATGCAAAAGGTGAGGTCTAGTCTACAAGTACACTATATTATACGATTATGGGGGAGGCAAACATGTAACCAATTGACCACTGTGTAAAATGTGTGAGTTTTTGGTTAGGATGTGCGTAATCTGCAAACGAGCTTCGAAGGGAAGGGGATCAAATTGCCAACTCGTTGTTTTCAAGTTAGCACATTTTGGGCGATGGTGTACAGACCTCCTTCAAATTCAAGGGGAAAGACAATGTAGGTTTATATATATATTTTTAATTCTACAAATTAAGGATAATCCATATCCCCAGAAGAAAGAATGATGAAAAGCCACCCCAGTACCCACTTGACGAAAATATTGTTAATGCCATGCTCGAATAAATTCCTTTAATATTAAGGATTCATTTGTACTTGATTTATGGTGGATTTCCGATCTTTTGATTTCTTTTGTTGTCGTTTGACTTTATCAGAACCGATTGGAGCATGATTTGTACGGACTTGGTCAAGACTTCGTGCCGAGAAGGCCGCGTGAGGAAACACAGGTAATTTTCATAATGATTTAATCACCATTTTGATTGCGGAAATTCACGGAGTCTTTTTTTCCCAATGGTAGCCACATCTGTATTAATACTGCTCTTCCCATAGGCCCTGTAAATATTATTACCTCAAATATTGACAAGAACCCTTTTAATACACATTGGCCGAGTGGACAATTGGTTTTATACCGTTAACAATTCTGAAAACTTAAATTATCATTAAATAATTATCTTCGCGTCATAATTTGATTTGGCCCATGAGGGATCATGGGTGAAACCAAAATTGATGGGCTGCCTAATCTCCTTTCAAACTTAACTTAAAAAAGAATGAAGGAACCATGACGTTTTGACAAAATTATAAATTTGCGGAACCTCTCACGATCCTGAAAGTAGTCCTAAGTGTAGTCAGTGGGTATTGTAACCGAAAGGAAAGGGGGAACTTTTCATATGGCTTTTAATATCACTTACAATGTTTACTCTATCCCCTTCCCCATGTATCTTTATTTACATAAACCCAGTTCGACAAGTCCGATCATGTATATCATTAAAACCATGCAATAAAAAGTAATCAGTGGTTAAACACTGATCATCACGGCTGCACTTCCTTTGGAGCAGAAAATTACAATAATGACAAAAATTGATATTCCGTGCAAAAGCAAGTGAATGCTTATATTTTTTTGTCAATCTTGTTAGAAGTTGCGGGGAGGAAGAAACTTAGGCTATGGGAGACAGAATGCCTATCATCAGCAGTACGTGGATCTAGAAGACGTAAGTTAGAATTTTTTTTTGATTTTTGTTGTTTCTTAAAGTCTTGCCACTTTTTGCCCAAAAGGCCCAAACAACTACAAGCGATTGAAACGACGATTAGTCGAAAATGATGCTTGATCTGGTAAATTCCTTTCATACACTGTTGTTCATAATGGTGGAATTGCCGTTGATGTTAAAAAAGATGTAAATTTAACACTGCGATCCGACATTTCTTTTAATACACCTGCATATAAAATTATTTTTATCTTTTAGATTCCAGGGTATACATGGTTGGAATTCCTTATCTTATAATTTAAAAAGTAGTTCAACCCTAACCCTAAATTTCAATATTCATATAAACAGTTCTTGTTTAAACAAATAATGTGCACTGAGTAGATTTTTCTGTACAATTTTCTGCCTGCGGTGTGTGTTGGTATGTCTATGTGCATGTGAATGAATGAGGGTGGGTGTATGTTTGTTTTGATAAGTTTTTACAATGTTTGTTATGATAATTTGCTTGTATGATTATATTGTACAGGGCACCATTCGTACAAGCTTTTGCTGTTAATTTGTTATGTATTTCAAAATGTACAGCAAAATAGCGCATCGTGTGCAAAAGCCCTGACGATAACATTATATCTATCAGATTTTTTTGTTTTTTTTCCAATTTGTTATTCTCTCTTTCATTTCGTTTCTTCTCAATGCATTATAGGACCACGTGTACTCTGTGATCGATAACTAGCGAGTGAATAAACCGCGTAGCAGAGTCACCAACCTCTTTAACGTGGTGATCGACCACTCTTTCGCTTTTGAGTACATACACGGCCAGGGATATGGGGGCGACCATGCAGCGGGCCGCGAAAGTTCCCGAGGCACACTTCGTCTCCTATTGGAAGAGGGCTTAGTAGAAACCCTCGTTGCCGCACTGTCGCCGTTGGCCTTGTGTAGTTTATGTTCCTACTTGCGTAACGTTCGTAGATACGAACAGAATAAGTTGCGCCAAACGTCCGATTTTCAACGATGTTTCAAGGCAGAATGCCATTGTTCACTGATAACGATATTAATGACCTTACGAGAATTCCGATTTAGTATATTTAAACATACGTTGTTATGACATAAGCACAAATTATCCCCCATTATCCCAAGTCATTCTATAAATGCTTATCAATGTAGTAGTAATATAAATCCTAGTAAGAGAACTAGGAATATTTATCATAAAAGGTATTTAACATAATTCTTATTTAACGAGAAAGTAAACGCTATATTGAACGCGTGACGTGATATCAATATATTTGTATCTACAAACATTTGGAAAAGATGTAAGAAAACAATATTTTTCAGGTTACTCTTGGCTTTTTCGTTCGCAATTTGCTCTCTCTCTCATACTTTCGAGATATTACTCTGCATATTGGGGGCCTCCTTATAAATCTCTTACATCTTTTTTTTCTCTCTATATATATTTACTCCGTCGCCTTTCATGTACCTTCATAAGCTAGTTTGATTTCATCATTATTGTGATATTTAACGATATAGTATTATGATATAAGTTTATATTTTCTTCTAACTCTATTCAGCTATAATTTTCTTTTTAGAAAATCAGACTTTTTTTCCGATGTTTCATGAGTCCTGCATACACTCAATCTTGTGGGATCTCGTGTCCTACATTTTGGCTGTATATTATGTCAATACTTGGAATGCCCCTTTTTTCCAAAACGAAGGAACCCAAAGCATATCGAAAACGATTAAAAAAAGGAGGATTTATAAGCTACAGCAGACAAACCAACAAACAAACAAATATATACAAGTTATACATATTCTTAATATCATATAATGATGTTTGGATCTTTATTTGCATCTGGGATAATCAGTGGGCTCCGTGAAATATTTTTCATTGTTTACATTCGGTGCAGCTTACTTATGATATACCCTGTTTTAAAATCAATTCTGATGTTTATTGTATTGACGAATCAGATTTATTTGCGGAGATTTCCGGGGAATGACATCGCGTTTTAATGTTGTGAATGCCGAGAACGTCATGTTCCTGATTACCTTCGCGGTGGTCATAAGAATACCACCTTCTTGGCAATCAAAAATATTATTTTGTTGTATTTACTAACTGCAGCATTAATTGTTCTTGCTACCATCCTCCTCATTGTTAAATTATTATTTCTTATTTCTTTATTTAGTAATGGCCTTTATTTGGTTTATTGATGTTCTGTTGTTGTTGTTGTTCATCGTTTATTAGAAATGCAAAGATGATGGGGATGGTATTATTTGCAATTATGCTTCCACTTTTACCACTTTTACAACTCCTCCTCCTCTTCCTTCTCCTTTTATAAATTCTACTACTGCTACTTCTTCTTTATCATCTTCTTCCTCTTTCAATACTATTCTACTACCAATCCTTAACCTCGCCCAATTTTCATAAATCTTTTAAATTATGTATATCTCTCCCTTGTACTACCTTCATAACGTATGTGATTGTTTATCAACAATCTACTACTACTACTTCCACCATTACTTTTTATACTTTTGCTATACTCCGACAACCATGCTATTATACTATTGCTGGTTCTGATTTTTACTGGCTACTGGCTAACTGTTATACTTCCGTACTTTGGTTTTACTAATCTTGTTTTCTTTTACTACTAACGCTATGCCTCGCACATTTTTCATAATTTGTGTCCATCTTTATCTTTCCCTTTCAACCTTCATAAGGTATACATAGTTATTTTGTAAGTATTCTATCAGTTTCATTACTATTATAACTTGTATTATACTTATATAACCGTTATTTTTTTCAGGTTTATTTCAAAACATTTAGATTTTTTT